>JBAGKK010516108.1:0-32674 GCA_037177015.1 Euceroptres primus
CAGTTCGAGCCGCTTGAACAAATGAAGACTTGTGTCAGCTCGCTCACGAGTTCTCGATACTCGATCATTTTTGCACACCTCTACTGATTACGAATCTGGAGTCAAAATATAAAAATTCAAAGTGGCGGATCTAATATGGCGGATTCAAACTACAAGAAATTGACTGATTGGCTCTAAACTCGGTATCTTGGGGTTTTTTGGGACACTGATTATGAATCTGGGGTGAAAATGTGAAAAATGCCAAAATCAAAAATCGCGGATTGAAAGTTCCCAATGCGTTCATTTCTTTAGTTTCAATGTGAAACTAAAGAAATGAACTTTAGTTTCAAATTTTTTTTCAAACTTTCGTTTCAAATTGAAACTAACTAAATGAACGGATTGGCTCTGAGCTCGGGATTTGGGTGTTTTTTGGATCGTTGATTACGAATTTTGAGTCAAAATACAAAAAATTCAAAATGGAGGGTCCAATATGAGGCACTCAAACCACAAAAAATTGAATAATTGTCTTTAAACTCGTTAAATGAATAAACTATACTATATATAAACTATATATATTCGTAAACGCATTGATCATAGTTATTGATGATTGATCAGGATCCTCTTCTAATAATAGAAAATATTTAGTCACTGCGTGTTCTTTGCTCTTTGATTTTCTGTCCGCCATTTTGGATCCGAAATTTTTAATTCTCAAATTTGGACTTCAGGTTCGAATTTAGCGACTTCGAAAACCCCGGGTATTAAGTTTCATGTGAGTTAAATATCTTTTTGCGTGTTATCCGCAATTTTGGATCTGCCAAAATCTTGGATCCGCTATTTTGAATTTTCGAATCTAGATTTCGAATTAGAAATCAGCGACCCTAAAAACCCCCGAGTATCAAGTTTCGTTGAAATTGGGCTGATAGAAAAATGTATGTTTCAAAGGAATAAAACTCAATAATCAATTTTTAAATTAAGCCCGCCTAACGTCCTTTTGTAGGGCACCAAAAGCCACCCCCATAAGTAAAGAATGAGAGTTTTGCGACAAATTGACTTTTATCCCTTCATTTGCCCATTTTTTTCATAAATCGTAATTACTTGGCAAACTAAAACGTAATATGACATTTTAAAACAATTATTGATTGTTTAAACGATGTTTATTTATTTAAACTTTTTTTTCAAAGTCTGCCTGGAATTATGTCATATCCTGAAGGCTATGTGTTATTTAATGAATCGAATTAGTTACAGAAATTAGAAAAAAACTATTTTGTTCCAGTTATTTCTTGATGAAAGTTACGTTTCAAAAATGAAACATTATTTAAACAATTTAGAATACTTTAAAATAAATAAATTAGTGCTTAATATTTATTAAATAACTCATAGCCTCCAGAATATGCCATAATTTCAGGCAGACTGAAAAAAATTGTTTAAATAAATAAATATTGTTTAAACAATCGTCAATTATTTTAAAATGCCATATTACGTTACAATTTGACAAATACCCAGGAATTTCTTACAAAATAACTAGATAAATACTAAGTACATTATTAATTATTAAGTGAAAGCTAAATATTATTTACATACAGAATAATTAGGCTTTGATTAGAAGAAATTAATTTTTTGGTGATATTTCAAGAAACCGAGATTTCTAGTTCTCTACAAAGAAAAACTAGAAATCTCGGTTTCTTAATGATGTTTTCCCCGTACAGTCAAGCTCAAAATTAATTAATCTTTGTCTTGAATTATAAAATCGAAAAAACGAGCCATTTGTTAATTCCAACGAATTTTAGTAGGGAAACAAGCGTTTTACATAAAAAAATATTTTTAGTTTGAATTCTTTATTTGAAAGTAGTTATTTGAATATTTGTGTTCTTTCCTTTATCTTAGACAAAAATCGTAATTTTCATTCAATTTCAATTCTCAACGGCTCATTTTTTCTCTTAAAAGATCCTTTGCAATTATATTCGGTACGTTTTTATTAAAATTTGTAATTAAACATATTGTTTAATTGGCATGGACATTAACTGTATAATTTCTAAATAAAATAATTGTAATAAAAACGTACCAAATAGAACTGCAAGTTTAAGTAAACAATTATGACTCATACTATTTTTTTCTTAAGTATCCTCAAGTTTCGTCTTCAAAATTCGTTAAAAATTTAATTTTGTGTTTATTCTCTTTGATTTTATAAATCAACACAAAGATTTGATTAATTTTGAGTTGGACTGTCCAGGGAATACATCTTTAAGTTTAATATTGCAGCAAAAGAAATTTTTTTTTGATTGAATCTATTTGATGATTTGAAGTGGTGATTCCTTATTTGAATCAATTTATTCATACCATAGATCAAGTATTTTTGGTTTCTTTGACGAGAAGAAAAATTTTGTTAATATGAATGATATGATTTCACTAAAAAGAGATATTTTTTTGAACCTAAGAATTGGCTTCATTGCTGCGACCTTAAAGTTCTTTTGATGTAAAAAATATTTTGTTAATTTAAATATTTATCCATTTTTTTGGCAGTTCACTCATTTGGAATGGAATGTCCCATTTTTTTAAAATTATATAATCTTTGGTTATTAAGAGTTCAAATAAAGTATCAGGGTCGCTGTTATACGGAAGGTCGACGCAAGTTTACGTGTCGTTATATTCATGACAGTCAATTACGTTCGTTGACGTGAGGTTAAATTTGCAGAAGCATGTAAGGGACCGGCCATAAATCTTGCAAGGCGTTCGCTAAATTCTGTTATATGACTTGGTAAACAGAATATGTTCCTGAAATCTGCCATCAACGATCATCGGTTACTGACGCAAATTTGGCTATTGTTTTTCAATTTCTTAGACTTCATACTTAACTTTTTTTTAGGTAAAAAAAAATGTTATTCATTAGAAATTTTAAACATTAGGAACTTTAAATTCGTACCTAGTGTACAAGAAATTTATTTTGAGACTTTATCTTTCGCACATATTCACCAAAATGGATTATTGATGGTATTAATAAACACTCACAGAATTCAATTTTGAATTTCTGAATTCTAATATGTTATATTTTCGAGAATGAAAATATAACTGGTCAAATTTAAACCGACATTACACCTCTTAATGTAAAGTGACATTTATTCGATATCCATATAAATGTTTGAAGTCCAATATGTGTGCTACGAATAATTTGTTACTTTACTTTACTTTACTTTACAATGGCTATAACTTTTATAGATATAACAATGGATATTACTTTTAGACATAACCAAGAGAAGTCTGTCGAAAAAAGCTCAAAAGTCAGCCTTTCGATTTACTCTCTTATGATTAGAAACTCTTTTCATAAAAATAAAATACAAAGGTCATCTAAAACTTAGTCACTAAATCCCATCTGTCTTTTGCTTTCAGGTGAGTGTCTCCGAAACGAGCGATATCATGGTGTAGAATATTTAAATCTGGCCTTCAATATAAACAGTAATATAACGTAAAATCTCATGAAAGGTCGAGCAGCTTGGAAGCATCGCAGGCAGGTATCGTATATAGTATATACATAAGTCCGCGGTTACATTAACTTAATCCGTTCTCATTCATAGCGTAAAGTGTACACTAAAACTCGACGAGTCGCGGAAATGAAACCTTCCGTTCATTGGCCTATTCACGATCTAATCTCCGACAATGAAACTCTCGTTCACTCAATGAATGAAGTCCCTTAGTTCATAAGGTCGTAAACGTACCCAGTAACGAATACTTCAGTACCGCTCTGGTCATTGTCGATGGTAATGGTAATAGTCGACCGTCCCGTAAAAGTTTCCCCTATCACACCAAACCCCTCCCCCAATCCCTCATAACTCCCACCATTCTATACTCATGCACCGCTGTGAAACATTATCCAACATCAATTAAAACTAATAGCGATACCGATCTGTTCTGTATATGAGTGATTTTCCATGTAAAGGACATTTTTGGAAAAAGTGTATTTTTGGAGAAAATTTTTTAGGCGGGTTATTCTATTTTTTATAAATTCACTCCAAGCTAGCTGAAATTGCATTTTAACAATGGAGGTTATGACAATTGAAAGCAACACAAAAGGAGTTCTCAATGTTTGACAAATTTTTTTGATCACTTGGTTTTCTAATACACTGAAAAAAAAATACTTTGGAATCTGTAGTATGCTTTATTGCGATTTACCAGAAACAGATGCTTGATGCTTGATTTTAAATACACAGCGGCCAGAAATGTGCGTCCACCTGTTTTTCGTGAGAGACTCAAGTTTTCCTAATTTGGATAATCTGCAAGATAAAATTTTATTCCTCAAAATAATATGAAGACTAATAAAATTCTGCTTGAAATAAGTCCAAGGTAAAGTAATTTTGTCAATTCTTTAACAAACTGTAGCCAAAATAGTGCATTTTTCGATTTTTTATAAAGTTATTAAATAATTAATATTTTTTAATTTTCTTAGGCTTATTTTAAAGATAAATCTGTATAGAATTTCATGGATATATGTGACCGTCCGCGAAGGAAGGGACCTGACACCCAAAAAATCTATTTTCAGTTTTTCACACCAATCAATAGTTTTTTATTTGCTCTTTCATAATGAAAAATATTAGTCTTACACCTGAAAAAGTCGAATTGTTATTAAACTGTAAAGTGAGGCCCTCTTATGGAGTTTCTGTGTTGGACCGCCTCTCCAATCGCTCCTCCTGTAAAATGTAGCTCTCGGACGTTAGGTCCCTTTCTTCGCGGACGGTCACATATGAAGAGAACTCTCCATTTTTTCCCCAGATTATGCCAAGGACTGGACTTATACAAAAATTTGTAAAATTTCAAAAAACGTATTTTCCTGGCCTCATTTCAAAAATAAATGTCTAACCAATTTCGTGCTTTTATGAGGAAAACCCCACAATTTTTTCTCTCAATTCTGCCAAAAACTTGATACAAAAAAGTTGTATTTCAAAAATGTATTTTCTTGGACTCATTTTAAAAGTTCATCTCTAAAGAATTTCATGAATGCATAAACAGAACTTTCCATTTTTGCCCCGATTCTGCCAAAGACTGAACTTGATACAAAAAGTTGTAAAATTTCAAAAATATATTTTCCTAGGCTCATTTTAAAGATAGAATGAATGAATAAATCTATAGAATTTCATGAATGTATGAAAAAAACTCTTCAACTTTTCCCCCGATTCTACCGAAAACTAAACTCAGGGATCCGAACGAAATTAAGGGCCATTTTTCGATATTTTCCAATAATTCCTACAAATTCAAAATGGTTTGGCTAAATATTCAGCTGAGTACGAGAAAGTGCTGCAATATAATTTAGAGGTTCTGCCTTGGTAGTTTTATAATATATCAGTACTTTCTGGTATTCAGCTGAATATTTCGCCAAACTATTTTGAATTTATAGAAATAATAGGAAAATAGAAAAATTACCCTTAATTTCGTTCGGATCCCTGACTAAACCGTATACAAAAAAGTTGTAAAATTTAAGAAATGTATAATTTGCATTTTATTATCAATTATATATTTTTAGAATTTCATAATTTTTTTGTATCAAGTTCAGTCTTTTGCAAAATCTGGGGAAAAAATTGAGGAGTTCTCTTCATACGTTCATGAAATTTATTCTAAAAATATTAAAAGTCATTATATATTAAATTATATTGGAATATGTAGGAATATTAATTTATATATTTTTTTCAATTAATTTCTTTGGATTACACACTTTACTTGAATTTTTAAAACTTTTTTGAATCAAGAGTCTTTCGCAGAATCAGGGGAGAAATTATAGAGTTCTATTCATAGATTCATGACATTCTTTGGAGATTTATCTTTAAAATGAGAACAAAAAAATTAAATTATGATTATTATTACGTAAGTTATTTAAAATCTTATCAAAAATAAAAAATGCAGTATTTTTGCAATATTTTCTTACAGAATTGACAAAAGCGCCTCACCTTGGGCTTATTTAATGCCGAATTTTACTAGCTTTCACACTATTTTAACGCTTTTTGTTAAGGGTATGTGACACATAATGACATCACGAATTACTGACCGATTTTTTATTTACACTTAGCCGGTTTCTTAAGAGAGAAATGCAAATATAATGCTGACATTTAGGGAAATAATAAAGAATATATTTAGGCATCGATGTCTGGCGCGTTTCAGTTTTTATTTTGAAAAAAAATTATTTTTGAAATAAACCAGCTGAATATAAATAAAAAATTGGTCGGTAATTCATGACATCATTATGTATCAATTATCCTTTAAAATATTTAAATTATTTAATTTAAATTTAATATTTATATTAAAAATATTTAATAGTTTTCGAGAAAAAAATTCAATAAGGTCTAAAATTTTCAATTTTTTTATGTTGATATTTTTTTATTATAAAAAAAATACTTATTAGAAGCAAAAAAGTCATTTACCTCTAAAAGAAAAATGCGTACCTGAAACGGTTAAGGAAAAAATTTCATTTTTTATATTATCAAAATTAGAACTCAAGCACCTCATGAAAAACAGGTAGACGCACAATTCTGGCTAGTAGGGCAATAAGGTGGATGTCCCAATCCTGATTATGTCACAATTCCTGTTCATGTCCCAATTTCTGCTCTCATGTATTTTGAAATTAATAATTTTGCCAAAATTAGATAAAATCTATGCTACTATTTTTTTTAGATAGATTTGACAGTTGATTCCTTATTCATTGTATCAGAATGAAAGTTAAATTGTTATATTACATTAAAATGTAGACGATCAGGAATTGGGAAATTCAGAATTTTTTATATAAACTCTTCTAATTAAAGCATTTTTCCTGTACCTGAAGTTTTGAGCGTTCAAAGGAACGAAATATTTTTTCATAACTGAAATTTATCTTGAAATATTGTTTCATCTACAAATAAAAAGAAGCATCATGAGCTTGTTTTATAATTAGATTAGTTTCTTTGTAAATAAACTAATATTTTACAACAAATTTTAGTCTAAAAAGAAATTAAATTAAATTTTCGTTCATTTGAACGTTCAAAACTTCAAACACGTCATTTTTCAACCATTTATTTTTTTATACGCTCATTTTAAAGAAAAATAGTCAAATTATAGAAAGGATTAAAAATTGTTTTTAAACTTCAGGAAAATTCAGGGTGTCTAGCGGACCGGGAAATCGGGAAAAAGTCGGGAATTTGATTTCACCGGGAAAACCCCGGGAATTTTATTTCAGATCGGGAATTTTTTAATTTAATGGTAAAATCAACTTATTTTCACTTTATTTACAGCTATTTGAAAAGGGGAAAAAATAAATTTCGAAAATAAAAATGAACATTAACTTTTATTTTTGCAAAAATGTAAAAAAAAATGTATAATTTAATGTTTAGGGTATGAAAAAAATGCTAATGTGTTTCTTTAGTGAAAAATTATAAGAGTAGGATAATATAAACGTATATATTTATTCTTTAGTCCGAACTTTTGCCAATTTTATATGTATTTTTTCCGTGTGAAAGGTCCAATTAATAAAAACATTTCTTAGTATTGATAAAGTCCGAAACGTTGCCTATCAATACTAAAAGATGTTTTTATTAATTGGACCTTTCACACGAAGAAAGAACATATGTATAATATATACGTTATTGTAAATAAAAAATGTAAAATTGGTCGGGAAAATGAAAAATTTGGTCGGAAAGAAACCGGGGAAAAACCGGGGATTTCAAATGACAAATGAAAATTTTATGTATCACGAAAAGTGCAGATCGTAACCTTTTATGCTCTGAAATTCATAGCATCGATGTTGAATCAAAGTTTACCGGTTATGAACCAACAGCGATACTGTAAATTCCATAGTATAGTACTTTAAATCAATAGAATTTGCTGTTGGCACATCGCAATATCAAGTACTATAGATTTAAATAGTATTTTTTCTCATTGTATGATCTTCTTCTAAAAGAATTATAGTTGCAATAAAAAAAAGTATTTCTATTATTGTTTTATATTAGGTTGCTTTTCGCGTACTTTTTTCTAATTATTAGAGAAATGATATTCACTTAGTCTTATCTTATTGACACCTGTTGAAACACAAGGTTGATAGACTTGAATACTTCGTTGGTGTACCGGTTTGGGACGCGTTTATTGGACAGGCAAGACGGCTAGAAGCGAGACCTTGTATATCGAGTTTGCCTTGAGAACTTATGCAGTCTCGCGGTCTTGTCGTCGTGAATGTAACCCCATTGAACACTTGCTCCAAACTTTATGCGAGGTACTTCGCCAGGCAGAACCGTTATTATGTCATACGATTTTAGGTTATATTGACACTTCTGTTTCGCTCCAATCTAGTCAAACCAGTCATGTTGGTTTACTTTAATAGTCAAACAGTGAACTAAAAATTTAATTTTGCTGCACAATTTCATTTCCAGGAAATATTCCTTGTAGCACAGATGATAGGAAGGTTTTTTTGTCCCTTTTGTAAAATTAGGTTGAATAGAGCTAGGCGATTTATATCTTTTCGTGGCTGCATTAAAGAATGTTATTTTGAAGAATTTTATGGTTTGGTGATAAAACGTGTGAATTTTAATAATTATTTTTATGTCGTGCGCTATACAGTCCTTGTAGTGTTGTTTGCAATGTGAGAAGCGGGCATCGGACCGAGTGCTGAAATTATTCGGTCGTTAATAATTATTTACTCGGGCACGATTAGGCCGGCGTAACGCTGTTGGCGCGTAATTGGATACTCCACTTCCCCTATTCCCATTCGCCATTGGTCTCTATCCCAATTAAAACGACAAGTGCATTAGCTCGTGGAAGATTGTGTTTTGCGAAAAAGAATCGCCGTAAATCGTAGCCCGTTTCCTCTAGTAACTTATCATCAGTATGAAAATTAAATTCTTCTTTGGACAAAATATTACAAGTTTGTACTATTGATTTTGATTGTAAGAAACGTTTTTTCTTGACTAACTTAAGTATGTTTTCTGCGTACAGCCAAGCTCAAAATTAATATTTTTATTGAAATGATTTTGAGATCTGTACAGTTATTTGTCTAGCAAATTAACTGTTTGATGGTTGGTCTTTCATAAATCTCTTGATACCCAAACACGAAAGCAATTCGACCATGTATCGCGTCATTCCTGTGTCATCGATTCCCAGCTCGTTTCCCTGTTTCTCTGCCATGCATCGTTCTAATTCTCTTGTTCGGAATTATATCGATGTATCTGTTTACCCACGTGCATAGACATTTGCTCAGATATACATGCCGACTGATCGAATCGTACACTGCTCGCTCTGTCACGCACAGAATCCCGTTTATCGTCGATTCCCTTTACAAAGAGGGACACTCTGTAACCCCTGACCGCCTGGTTGAATCCACCGGGTGTCGGATCTCGCGGGACCTGCCTTACAGGGCGAAAAAGCGCCTCCGGACAGGCGAAACTCGATTTCCGGTACTCTTGGGACAACTCCAGTTCTCCAAGCGATCGATCATGTGGTCGAATTTGTATACTCCGAGAATTGCAGCCAACAATCTCTAGCCTTCTCTAGCCACTAGGATTGTTGATAAATCATCTCATCAAGCTAGAAACTTTTGTTGAGAGGTAAGGCCACTCGAAGTCCCAGGAAAAAAGGCTAATTTCGGGAATTTTTTTGAGGAGTACAATAAAAACAGTCAAAAATTTAGTTAAAGTACTTTATTAAACAAATATTGAGGTGTATAAAAATATTTTTGTAAAATTTTTAATTGTAAATTGCGTCTTCAGAATCCGAAACTGCAAGACTCCTTTTATACGAGGCCTGAAACGGGCGAAACGATTGCTCCCGTAGATTTCAACTTAGAACAAAAAACTAAAAATTTTTCATTAATATATGTCAAAAAATAGTGGACTGCGTTGGGAAATTTGAAAATACCACTTTTTCGAAAAATGGTGCACATTTGAAAAAAAGTTTATTTTTTCACCCAAAAATTTCATGTATCTGAAAAGTTACTCCCAAAATTTCCAGCGAATCGATAAAGATTTGTGGCAGCTATCATTTCGCCCGATTTAAAAAATACAGTTTTGAGAAAAACGCATTTGAAAAGTTGAGTAACATTCTACAGTAGAAAATGTCATTATATGTACCTTTAATCTGCAATATCTGCACTATACAATCGGCCTTCCACATAGATATTCTTCTCTTCCTCTTCCTTCTGGCTGATTTTGAAGCAAGTCGAGATGTTTTTGCAGCTTCAAATTAATTAATTACAAAGGTCCAAAAGCGGTCGGAGTGCGCAGCGGGATGCCTCGGCAAGCCTTCGTAAACGACATGTTTAAAATTTTTCCGGACTATGTAACAATTTTTTATTATTCTTAAAGCTTCAAGGTAACACATTAGCTAAAAAATCGATTTTTTTTAATTTCTGGAGTGGCCTTACCCCTTAAATGAGGAGTAAACGAACAAGACCAAATTCCTAAATAAAATAATTCCGGCACCAAATTAAATATAACTATGAATCTACTTTTCTTAGTTTTCTTATATACAAAAAAGGAGAATATTTCCAACTTGAAAGATAGGCAAACAAATGTAAAGGAAATTGTAATATTGGTAAAATTTTAAATGTTTTATTTGTGAAAGAAATCTATTTCACTTCTGTTAGTTTCAATTAGACATTTCCTGAAAATTCATTAATTTTTCTATCTCGATTCGCAATTAGTCTGTATGACTAATCTAATCAACTTTGATCAAACCTTAAATTACAGTTTACTGCATCCGTTATTTACCTCGCAAGATCATCATTAACTAATTTATTATTCGGTTCCTCTCATTCAATCCGCATTATCTACCCAGGCCAACCAAAGCGGTCGACCAATCGATTGACCAAATTAAATTAACCGCCGAATCCAATCAATGAATAAAGTACTGCATATTTTAGAAACCTCTCAGTTGAAATAAGAAATTTTTCGCTGATTCTTGTTGTCAGTGAATCATTGTAAGATTGACAGAAAAATTTAATGTTGCACTGTGAAAAAAATTGCAATCAACGAAAATTTACTTGATTATACTAAATATTTATTTGGTTCAATGAAATTTACATTTGGGATGATCGCAATTTCTTTTAACGAAATTAATAATTATTTAGTCAAAATTTGTTACCATTGAAAGAGATATGGAGGTGATAATTGAAACAAAGAAGTAGAAATTCAGAATGAGGAGAAAATATTTTAGCTAAATGAAATGAATATCTAAAAATTTAAATCTAAACCTAATAGCAACCTTACAAAGTTTTCTGTAAATCTTACAGAATTTCCAGCAAACTTTATATAGATTTTCAGTAAAAATTAACAGAAAAACGAATGCTGTCATTATTTTGAAATTATTATTTTTGCAGTGTTTGCTTCACAATTGGCAAGTTAGCCCAGTTACCTTCTAACGAAGCTCGACCAGACCATTGCAAACAATCTTGTTCATATTGTTTGGAATTTTAATTACTTAGATACCTATTTTGATTAAAAGCATGATTGAAATTTTGATTTTTGGTCCATCGGCCGGGGTTGAAGTGCGCGAAATTTGATTATACATTTGCTGTGAATAATTTTAATTACTTAATGAAGTTCATAGAAGTGGCAGTTTCTGGAAAATTAAAGGAACCATTCACGGAAAAAAGTACCTAGTGTAAATTATTGACCAAACCAGTAACGCTTACTGTGTACACAGTACCGCGGCTTTTCGTCTATCAAAATAATTCAAATTACTATTTATAGTAAGATTTACTATTTTTCATTGTAAGACCAATCATTTGGGTTAGTGGGAAAAAATTTCAAATTGTAATATGGCATTTTACAATTAAAAATTTTTTTTTCACTAGCTCAGATAGTAAATTCTACCAGAAATAGTCATTTGAACTACTTCGTTGGACGAAAATCCACAGTACTGGTTTAGCCAGCAATTCTCACTAATAAAAAATTCCCGTGCATCAAAGATGTAATGATGCTGCGATAAATTCAGGAATATCATTTCTTTCGAAATGGTTTGAATCTAATCCTGTTAATGATATTGATGTGAAAACACCCTTATTACTGATTCACTATAACACGTAGCATTCAGTGCTTGTGACATTTCGCATTCGGTCCACAGTTCTCGCTGACACAAGGGAAAATACCCACATACCTAGACCATATAGTTGCATACTATCAGTGCCGAGTTGAGTATGGGGTTTATATGAGGTTACGTTGAGAGTCGTGCAGTAGATGTCTGATTAAAGCAGGGCCACGAGGAGGTGAGATTTGTTGGGTTAATTTCGTTCTCGGAAATTCATGCACCAATCGAAAGGACACACTATCATCCTCTACGAAATGGTAGTAATTAGCTTTCATGTGGCTTTGGTATTACGAAACAAAGCATCTGAATCGTCTCTCTAGAATCAAGATTAACGTTTCGTATAATGCTTACATAAGTAAATATATATTATTTTATGTAATTTATATTTATACGACAATTAATTCGCATATCGAAATATAAAGCTCGATTTAATTTTTTTCAAATTCTTGATATTGGGTGGTAAGAATTTAATTCAATTACGGTCGAATGATGTGAGTAATGAGAAAATAATACCAAAAGGGGAGTAGCTTATGTTTCTTATTATCATAGAAGGTCGTAGCTTAGCTCGAGAAATGATTATATAATTTAACGTGGTAAAAGCAGATGTTGACTCTGAGGAAAATCCCACAATCTTTCCAAGGATAAATCTGCAAAATAGTTCAAGAAGAAAAAATATTCAAACACGTGGTGCTCAAGGATAAATAGGGCACGTGATATAAATATAATATTAGAAAAAAATATTAACAACAACTCTATAAAATTATATTATTTATGAATTTAATGATAAAATTGAACAAGTACATTTTTGTAAATATCCTTAATTGTATTGTTGAAAATAATCTAATGATAGATAAAATCCGAATCACTTTGAGTAATGCTCAGCTGCCCCATCCTTACTATTTTTCCTTGGCTGCCATCTCTTCACGTAAATCGTCATAATGTGCATACTGCGTGGTGTGCAAGAGAGGAAGAAAGGAAATCCGCAACGTTAAGTCTTACCTTATAAATGGACTTTCCCTGTTTTTCTCCGTAACTCTCATTCCCGTTTTATGTCTCGTAAATCCCACAAACCCAGCCAATCCTCTATCTGTCTCTCTTCAATCTGCTTTCAGAAAGAAAAAATAAGAATTTGAACTATACTACGAATTTTATAATAATCAGTATCCTCGGATTCAGTAGATATTATAATCATTAACTAAGAAAGTGAAAATGTTCTTAAACAGAATAAAATCCTAATGATAAAAATAAGTGCTAATTCCTAAATATTAATGTAACAATAAATCAAGTTTGTTACTGGTTTGTCGAAATTGTTGGAAGATTACAAAGACTCAATGTATAAGCTCTAAGAATAGCAATCAACCGCAAATTCTGATAAGCCTTGGGGAACAAAATGGGCTCCTAACAACATCGTAACTGGCCAAATCTCTTGGACTTACCGTACAAGTTCTTGAGGAAAATTTCATCAAATAGGGTTATGAAATATTCTAGTCAATAAATATAAAGTTCTAATGTCGAAATTACTTTAAGGAACAAAGTTTCTACAATCTGTTAATGTTCCTCCCTGCAGGTGAAATCATAACTTACACGCTCGAATCTACAGAGAAAAAATTTGAGTTCATTTTTGCTGCCTTTTGTGCCTTAATTATTAAAGTGAATAACATAAATAAATCTCTATTGCAAACAACCGCAAAGAAACAATTTCATTTTAATTAAGTTTGAAGTAACTGAGAAATGAGAAAAAAAATTTTGTCTTCGAAGAAACTTATTCTAACATCGATTTTTTTTTTTTTCGAGAATAGTGAAGACAATAATGTCCATAGGTTGATCCAGTGCATAAGATCTCTCGATTTTGCGGGCAGGAGGAAAATCCGGTTTAATATGCTAGGACACGTCTGCGTCTTACGAGGCGCATTAGCGATCCTCTCTTCTTCAAACCACAAACGGGAATTGGGGAGAAAACGTAGGACACTGAGGAGATTAAATTTTCCGATGGACGATTGGCTATCAAAAAGACGTGCGTGCAACGTACCGGAAGTTTTGAGTGTTAAAGGGAACGAAATACTTTTTCTTAACTCAGATTTGTCTTAAATATATTTCCAATTATACAAATAAAAAGAGGCATTATAAGCTATTTAATGCTATTAAAATTTTTTAAAAATGGTTTTTTCAAATAGTAATGAGAATATTTTTATTTTAAAGAAATTTTTAAGAACAAAAATTTTTAATCCTTTCTATTTTCCTTTCGATATTTAAAATCAATTTATGCTGGAAATAATTGTTGACTAAGCGTTATTTGATTTCGTTCGATTGGAATTCTGGAGTACCTTGTACGTGCAGAGTTGGTATACAGTTCAACGTCAATAAAGAGAACTAGCGATAGAGACAAGGAAGGGGCGAGAGAGAGAGAGAGAGAGAGAGGAGAGAGAGAGATCACAGGGAAATTTTCACTGGGAACTTCATTTTCCACAGTGGTGCCTCCATTTAAAGCCCACACCCTTCAATCTCCCTCGCTGCTATCCTCGTTTCTTTGCTCCTCTGCTTTTCATCTTTAACGACGAAAAGATTTTTTTTTACTAAGCTGAAAAAACAAAATTGCAGAGCAATTGAGGAACAGATTCCACGAGGTTGGTTTACATTCTACCAACTCTTTTCACGAGAGGACGAATCGGCCATCAGTTTTCTTCGTTGCCTTTTTTATATAAACGCCAGAGTGAGAGCAAATAATATTTTTTTCAAGTTATATTAGTCTTCATTTTATTAAAAAAATTTCCAGGATCGTTAAGAATATAATTTAATTCATCTTATTGAAAAAAATGCAGTGGATGGAAAGCAGGTTGTAAAGTAGATGAAAGAAAATTTTAAAATGGGTTGAGTTTTAAAAGTTTAAAAGTTTTAAAAGTTTTAAAAGAGAGATTCAGTTTGTTGAAGGTTTTATATATTCTAATATAAATCTTAATAATCTGTCAGTATTGAAATTCAATATTCCAATTTTGTAAGTACCTACAGAGGAAACGTCAGCTGTAACTCCCTCTTCACTTTATATTTCTTTGAATACGAAATTTTTGTCCTTCCAAAATCGATAGGTATTAAAGTGTCGCAGCAGCAGGAAAAGGATGGGGAGTATGTCAGGATAGAGATCGTTCAAAGAGGGTGAAAGCGTTCAAATTCGTTCCACTTCTACATCGAAATACTTTGTTGTATCAGAAAACTTTCAGATAGGTACGGTTACGTATATCAGGGTGACCCTCATTCCATTTCACAGTACGGATTACCACCCTCTTGGGTTCAATCCATCTTCCCCTCTCCTGTCCTTCATGAAAAGTCGTTGCTCCTTGTTTCTTTCTCTTTCTATTATACAGTTCCTTGGCTGTTAATTTTCCACTTAAAATCTATTATCTGTTTTCTAAACGGAGTTATGTATTACGTTTTTTATCAAGTGAAAAGAAATCAATGTTACTGGTGAACAATTAACTTTCAATGTACCTATTTTTATTCCATGACCGAAAAATGGTGCATTAAAACCTCTTATTAAAATGCATGGAAAAATTTATTTTTGTAGCTGTAAAAGGGGAATATCCGTAAAATGTATGGGTTCAATGAGTTTACATGCAGAATGAGTGTACACACGGAGAAAATCTGTTTAGGAAACGTTACCCAACTTTTGAGTACAATTGGGATATATGAACCAGTTGGAGAATGTTTAAAATTATTGTAATAATTTGTGACCTGCAAAATGTTAAAGAATACATCGCAGTTCAGTAAACTTTAATAACGCAGATTAAAGTTTCGAAATATGTGGTAAAGATTTTCAAAGGTAAAAATTAATGCACGTGGTGTAATTATTAAAAACTATTCTGTCATACATTGACGAAAAATTGGATAAAATTTCATGTTAGTTAAGTAAAGTTTGCAAATATAAAGTGAAGCAAACTTTAAATTATGCAATGTTAATGATTCCCTTAAAATTGGTTATAGAATGACAAATTACGGTGAATCTTTCTCAGCAAAAAATGTATTATTTACTTGAAATTTCGGTAAAGTTTTAAATGAATTGTAGAGAAAAATTGCTTTTGGTTATGTTATTATCTCCTCCATATTGTATGAAATTTTATCCACTGTGGAGAGGCTTTTCATTTTTGCTACGTTAGACTTTATTCGACAGGTGGGTAAACCGACGCGACGCGTCGTCACACGGCATCTCCCACCATCTCCCTAATCTTTCCGGATCTAATGCAATTATTGAGCACCTCGAAGATGTTTAACAATTTTTTAATTTGGAAGATGTTGAATTTTCAACTTACTCATGGTCCTTGTTGACGTTTAGTATTTAATAATGGATATCAGTTGTAAAATTGCAAAATAAAATTAGACTTTATTTAAGTAGAAAATTATAAAGTTGATTACCATGGATCAAAGTTGACGCCCTTGGCGTAAACCTCAGTGATCCCATTTTCGTAGTTTTTGCCATGTTAGTGGTTTTCCTACTAAATTTCTAGTTTTTTCCTTCATTTAGTGGGGTGAAAAAATTATTTTTCATGTATATAGTAGGAAAAATTTGTTTCATACATTTATTGTCAAATTTAAAAGGATTAATTAATTCAAATTAATTAATTTAAAAGTAACTGAGGCTCAACTTTCCATTGCTCACAAGTTACGAGAAGGATTTTTCTATGGAAAGAAGATGGCTGTTATTGCCATCTTCGGATGAAAATCGTGTTACTGCAGGATTATTATTTTGAATAAATAAAAAACATTGTTTAGTAAAATATACTCTTCTTTATATTTCCAAAATCTAATGTCCTTGTGATCATCACTTTTCTTTCTTCATTTCTTTTTTAAATTGATTTTACTTAAATGAAAACAACAACAGTTCTAATTATTGTACCTGAAATATAAAAAAATTTCACTTTTTCATAATTGTCATGTTCAGTAGGGCGGAGTGAAAATGCAAAAATGAATCGAAGCGTTTGATCTGAGGGAAAGAATTTGTGGGTTAGCATCCGAAGAAAGGAAGAAGAAAAATTTTTTAAAAATTTCCTATTGGTGAAAATATTATGGTGAATTCTTTATATGTGCAGTTTTTGATAATAAACAATAACAAAAAATTCAAAATTCAAAAAAGAAATTTTTGCTCAATTTAGAATTTTTTGAAAATGTGCAAGGAACATGTTGTTTTGGATTTAGTCGGATGGACACATTTTGGAAGAAGTTGATTAGTAATCTTTAGCTAATGTTTTATATATTTTACAATTATGTGCATTAAAATTTCAACTATCAAGTACAGTATTATTTACAGTACAGTTCGGAAGATATTCGTATCAATTTGTCACACTTTCATGTTCGTGAATGAAGTATTACCGAATTTCATTTGACCCAACTAGAAATGAAACTTTATCAAAGTGTCCATATGTCCCAAGTTTACCCAACTGAGTTGGGTAAAGTTTCTTGAACTATTTTTTTCCGTGTAGAAATAGAATTACACATGTAAGATCTAAAATTCTTGAATAGGAAAAATCATGACCACAATGGTTGAAGGTCCCCCATAGAGACCTTTGAAAGATCAAGATAACAGGCTTACACTCCGAAAGCCAGGTTAATTAAAGACCATTCCGCTAAAATCGCGATTCTGGAATAGAGAATCCCTATTTTGGAGGATCCTCTTCACTGCACTATAGAAAATCGATTTCACTTGGTAGCATTAGAGAGCACGTGGAACTTTATCGCCACTATCGACGTTCCTGAATTTCTTCCCATGGAGGTGGATAAGAGACCGACCTCTAGCCACTTCCTCCGTTCCTCTTCCAGAGATTCGGAATTGGTTTCCATCGGATAAAAGTAATCGGTAGCAGTTAGCGAAAGATAACCGGTCGGAGGCCGAGATTATTGGATAATCTAAAGTCCCATGAAAATCCCTTGCAGCAAAACTAATCTGCAATCGCGAAATTAACTTAAATGTGCCTGATGTAGCGAGGACGACAATGCTCTTTCCTTCATTGAATTAAGTTCTCTGTTTTGAAAGAATAGGCAAAATGAATAACTTGTTTTTTTTTTTAAGTTTGGATGATTTTCAATTTGGTGATTTTGAAGCTGCTCAATGTGTACTCTTAATCTTAAAATGGGCACACAGTTATTTTTAATGGATTTCGAAAGAGAAACACAAAAGTACAGTTATGGTCACGAGTATGAGACCATCATGTGCTTGAAGTTCTGAACCTTCAAATGAACGAAATGTTTTTTTGATTTCATTTTAAACTCAAATTTATTTTAAGATATTGGTTTATTGGCAAAGAAATTAATGTTGTGATAAAAAAATCTCTTGATATTGCTTTTCATTTGTAATTGAGACAATATTTCAAGATAAATTTGAGTTGAGAAGAAAAATTGCGATCATTTGAACGTTCCAAACTTCAGGTCCATAGACCACTTGTTTTCGTATAATTGCTTAAGTTCTAAAAAATTTTAATTTTATGTAATATAAAATTGATTAATTTTTATTTTATGAAAGATACAATTTTTTTCTCTTGAATAGGCTGAAGGCTATCAAAATTTTATAGAAAATAAGCCCAGAATGAAGTCGTTTTGTCAATTTTTAAAAGAAATATTTCAAAAATAGAGCAAATTTCAATCTTTTCTTAAGTTTTAAATAAAATTTACAATAATAAAAATTTTTCAATGTTCTTGGGCTCATTTAAAAGGGAAATTTTATTTATAATTGCAGCATTTGATGAGCATTATCGTGCACATTTTTGATTGCATGTTGAAGTTAAAACAAAAAAGGCAGACAAGTTCGGAGGCTTTTCATTTGCAGGAAAATAATAATAAAGATATGCAGATTTTTCTATGTTTAGCTTGTTTTGAACGTTCAAATTGACGAAATTTTTTTTCTTAACTGAAATTTATCTAGAAATATTGTTCCAACTATCCATAATAAGGAGAACCATCAGTAGCTTTTTTTATTATTAAATTAGTTTCTTTATTAATAATCCAATATTTTAGAACAAAGTTAAGTTTGAAATGACATCAAATACAAATTTCGTTCATTTGAACGAAATCTTTCCAACTTGAACTTCTTGCACCATGCATGGAAAAAATGGTGTATTTATGTTGATATGTTGCTCCTATTTTATAGTATAGAAATTTACCTTTAAGATGAACTCACGAACATTGAAAAATATTTATCATTGCAGATTTTATTTAAAATTTAAGAAAACATTGAAATTTGCACTATTTTTGTAATATCTTCTCAAAAAATTGACAAAATTACCTCATCCTGGATTCATTTTATATATCATTTTGATAAGGTAAAAAAAATCATAGATGTTGATGATGGTTAAAACAACGACATCATTCGGACCATTTTTTATTGTTGTTATTATCTCAACGTTCCAAAATCTAAATGATTTCTTCTTCAGAGGAACATCTATACAATGAAATCAACAAATTAAAAAAAATGAGCTTACAAAATCAGTCATAAATCTAAATAAATTTTAGATTTTGAAACGTTGGGATTTTAACAACAATAAAAATGGTCCGAATGATGTTGTTTTAACCATTATAAACGTCTATGATGTTTATGATTACCTTATTATTATCTCGGACGTAAAAGGATTTTAACCATATCATCGTTTAAAGAATATATATATATAATTTTGATATCTTTCAGTCTATTTATAAAAAGAAATTATCTCTCATATATAGTTAAAATTAACAGAACTTAAACAATCATACAAAAATAGGTGGTGTCATGCTTGTGACCGGTACTGTATTTTAGAAAACAATTATTTGGATTTGATTATAAATTATGAATGCAGCTAATTTTGTTCCTTAAAAGATTCTTTAAAAATCCATTTGGTATATTTTGTTATAAATAACAAGTAAATAACAAAATCCATTTTTTTATTCAGAAAATTATTTAATTTGCAACGTGCAAAGAATCGTTTAAGGAATAATTCAAAATTAGATATAAATAACTCTTGGCCTATTTTCCTTGATTCTGTAACTCAAGTTAAAGACGTAGTGAACATGCTTAAATTTACGCTCTGAAATCCAAATTTAATGTAAATTTAAAATAATTTAAAGTAAATTAAAGAGGTAGTGAGCATGCTTAAATTTGCCTTCTGAAATCCAAATTTAAAGTCGATTTATAAATTCATTGCTTAAACATAAATGCCTATTTAAAAATTTTAAATTAAATAAATTATTAAATTATTGAATTATCAATTACTAAATTATTAAATAAATAAAATAAAATTGTGAAAGACTTTTTTTAAACACCTTTTCATTTAATCGCACTGAAACTTTCTTTAAAAATTAGTCATTGATATATAAAAACTTTTTGATAAAAATTCAGAATTATAATGTTTATTATTCTATTAAAAAATATTTTAGTTTTTTAATGAACTTATTTACTGCTGTCCCGAATTGACAATTAATTATCACTTATTTTGTATTAAGTTCAACAATCTGTTATTGTTGAAGAATTGTTTATAAGGATTTGTTACACTTACAAAACTACTACTTTAGCACTCACTTTGCGTCGAATTCTTAACTCTAATGATATTTTTTCATCATTTGGAGCATCTTTCTCTTATGCATCGTATTTGGGAAACTTAAAAAAATCTTTTTCTCACGAATGCTCTTTAGTCATCATTTCTTCGACAAGTTGGAGTTTAGCACTGCTCTGAATTCGCGGGCCATTTGTAGGTGGGCGAGCGTTCTGCTTAATTGCGGAAACATATGTGGCGTCCCGTGCAAAAAAAAAGAGTGAATGGATAAAAAAGGTAGAAAGCGTGGTAAGAAAAAAGGAGAAAAAAGTATCCTCGTGCGAGAGCTCAGTCGTCACACGCCACTCGAGCTTTGCGCACCCTCCTACCCTATTTTCCCCTTTTTTCACTCCCTCTCCGTACGAGTGCGAGTACGTACTGTGTACTACATCCAGCTTGTATAGATTGGCGAGAAAGATAAAATCAGACAGACGGAAGGAGGAAGAAAGAAAGAAAATGACGCTGGCGAGAATGAGAGAAGCGCATCGGAGTGGAAAAATTTCATTACCCTTCCGTCGAATTCAGATCATGTCGATGGTTAGTTGGTACACCCTTGAAAAAGCTGCGGGTTCTTTTCTCGTTTTCCTTTTTTCTCTCACTCACCCCTCCTCCATCCAGATACCTTTCTATTTCTACCCCTATACTTCGTTTCACCGAGTTCCTTTTACTACTCGGCACTGCGTCAGCCTTGTCATTTTGCTTTCGACATGTCGATCAATTGCCTCTGGGTATTTCAACTCGTTCACACATGATCTAGGTGATTTTGAGTCATTTGAAAAAGTAATAGAGTTTCATGCTTGGAAATTCAAAGGACGATGGGAAAAGCCATGTAGATGTAGGAGAAATAATGAGCATTCGGAGGGGAAAAATTGTAGCTAGGCCAAAGATCTATTGATCTATTTGGTACGTTTTTTAAGTTAATCACCTGATACAGGAATTATATATTTATTTATCTGGCAGATTAGAAATTTTCCTAAATAACGAAGATCTCAAAAATTGAAATAACTGTTTTTGAAGAAACAATTGTGATCTAAACTAAAATCTCAATTTGATTGATTTGGCGCTCTATTTTCTCCAGTGTAAAATTCATGGAGTTACTTATAAATTTCATAAGAAAGTAGCTCTGAAGAATTTACTTGTCGGAAGAAATTTTATTCGATGGAAATCCTTTTTAATAAGGAATGCGAAATCGCCTGTGGCTCAGCAGATTGTCTTTTAGCTTTAGCTGGAGCTTGAAAGCGAGGAATGGTTGGCCCGAAAATGAGAGGACACAAAAGGACGACGACCTGCGTATTACGAGAACAGAAATATAAAGGGCTTTGTGCCATGGCTATAACAAAGCAGTAATGATGACACGGAACACCTATAAAAACAGTATTTAGCTTCGTCGTTTACAGTTGGTGAATCATTTCAAGTTCTCTAGAAATTTATGTCAGCCATTATTCTACTTTTGATCTAAATTGAAGTTTTTGGTAAATATGATGATGCAGAACATCTCTAAGAACAAAAGTCTTTAGCTTTGACGTTTATACTAGGTGAATAATTTCACGTTCTCCACAAATTTATGTCGACCATTATTTTACTTTTGATTCTGATTTGAATTTTTGGCAAAGAAGATTAATAAAAATCATTAAGTACTTTAATTGTTCTTACCACGAGAAAAACAGTAATGATGACACAGAACTCTTCTGAAAACAGTCTTAAGCTTTGATGTTAATACGGCATTAATTATTTTAATGTCCCAAAAAAATGTCGACAATTATTCTATTATATTTTTGATCCAAGTTGAAATTATGTCAGTGTAATTGACAATAATGTATAACAATATTTTTAAAAGAACACTACGCGTCCTAATTTTAATAATCTAGAAGATGAAATTTTTTCTTCAAAATAGAATGAAAGCTATTAAAATTTTGCTTTAAATAGGCCCAAGTTGAAGTGATTTTGTCAATTTCGAAAGAAACTATTGCAAAAATAGTGCATTTTTCGATTTTTTATAGAATTTTCCATAACTTATAAAATAATTAACATTTTTTATTTTCTTGGGCTCATTTTCAAGATAAATCATCAAAGAATTTCATGGGTGTATGGAATTCTTTGAACGAGTTTCCCGCAATCTGATAAAGATTGAGCTTGATACAATAAAATCATAAAATTTCAAGTAAAGCGTGTTCCCAAATTAATGAAAATTAATTGAATGAAATATAGAAATTAATATTCTTTCATATTCCAATCAAATTTATTAAAATGTATAATTTAAATTTAATTAATTGTACATTTCTGAAATTTTAAGACTTTTTTTAAATCAAGTTCAGTCTTTGGCAGAATCAGGGGCAAAAGTTGGTGAGTTCTTTTCATACATTTCTGAAATTTTACCTTTAAATTGAGTTTTTAATTTGAGGGTAATTAGACCTGGTTTTTATACTTCTAAAAATAATTTATTAATTTTCCTCTGTAAAAGAATTTTGCTAAATATTTAAATATTTATATAAAAAACTCCGTTTTATTTGACAATCAATGGAAAAGTATTATAATAATTCACGATTAGTAAAAAATATTAACTAATAAATTTAATATTTTATATATGAAATTCTATAGAAATTTATATTTAAAATGAGCCCAAGAAAATTAAAAATGTTAATTATTTAATAAATTATTGCAAATTTTATAAAAATAAAAAAATGCACTATTTTTACTACAGTTTCTTACAGAATGAACAAAATCACTTCAACTTGGGCTTATTTCAAGCAGAATGGAAACTGACAAATTATTGAAATAGAAGTATGAATTAAATCTTTTATTTTATAGGTTGTATATTGTTATCTGTACGTATATTTCTACTTTGAATGATTGGAATGTTAGTTTGAGATTGATATGGAGATAAGCAATTTTAGTGATGAAAATAGTTATCAGATAAAGTGGTATTTACAAATGGAAACCGGTGAATGAATTTCCAGTTTTAAACTAATTTTCTTCTAACACAACAGACGATTTATAAAGACAATAAATCATCATACTTGATTCTAGAAACTTATAAGCGAAAATCTATATTATACTTGATGTAATAATTGAAAATAATACTTTCCAGATAAATTGGTGGTGCGCGCTCCAGTCATATACAAGTCTGAGAGGACATCTTTAATTAAAGCAATATCTTTCAATAACGTTTTAAATTTCCAATTTCGCGGCGTTCGCAGCTCGTCAGTATTCGAAACTTCTGTGTTCAATCATCCAGCGAAACTTGGTGTTTGTTTTCTGAATATTGACTGGGAATAATAGCCTCTGGAAGAAAACTCGAGGCATATCATTTTCATCGCGCAATAAAAATCTAGACGACAGAGAAAAGAGACTCAATTGCAGAGAAGTTAAGGGTTGGGGGTGGAGGGTTGGAAAGAGACTAAATAGAACGGATAGGACGCGGAAGGGAGAAGCGCGAGAGGAAGCACCGTAATTACGCGCGGCAATTATTTTCCCGGGACGAGGACTCGGTAGAGTGAAGAAGTGAGAATGATGGAGGGGGTGGGGACGAATGTGATGCTGAGAGAGGCAAAATCGGCGTTACGCAAAGTTAATTAAACACGGATGGTGATATTCCGGGGTGATCCGTCGTCCAGTTAGTTGGTAGTAATTTTTTTCGCCTGATCGCCTTTTTCCCTGGGTGCATTTGAAAAAGCACGTGCGTTATCACCATCAGTGTCGGATTTCGATCAATAGAACGAGAGATTTTTATCGGGACGGGATATGCGAATCATTGAAATCGAATCGGAATTTTGATAAGGTATTTTTTGCTGAAGATTCACTGCTTTTTAATAACGAGCCACATTGTCGCATGTATGCTGTACAGGCACAGTTAGTAGAGGGGGTGGAAAAATTTATTGTAGCCATAGTAACATAACCTTTGCCAATATTGCAAACTGTTTAATATTGCAACTACTGGGATGCGTGTAAACATAGTGTGTAGAGGGGATCGAGTGTTGTTGTAATAGAATTCATGGTCCTTTATTAAAAGTGGCACCCTCCATGCTCACTTTGCCTTTAGCTAAAGTTGGTCTTCAAGGCCAGGGTTGTTGAGGCACAAGTGCACCTGCGCGTTTTTCGTCTGCTCATGATATAGGAAAGGGGTTATATTCATAATAATACGCACTCGATCGAGCATTTGAATTTAATTGTCACGCTTTAATCGGACATTTAGGGCACCCTTGTGACGCCGCGCCGTTGCGGTTCAGATCTACAAGATTAGAAGAGGGTTTGAAGTTCCCGCGGCCTGCAGTTTAAAGCCACTTATTGTTAGGGTTCATTGTTAGACCTTCTGATTAATCTCAAAAAAATAGCCATACTAAATTTTAACAAAGTAAACTTGGAAAGAAACTCTATATATATAAGGAACCTCTTCAACATCTTTATGCAATATTGACCAAAGTCAAGATTTTTAATTTAAAAACTTCAAATGACATATACAAATATTACAAAGATTTATATTTTTCACTAACTTAGTTTAGTAACAAATGAAATTCATATTAATATTATTTATTTTTATGCAGATATGTTGAAAAAACTGGAATTTAAAAAAATGCCCATGGAACACTTCGTGATCCAATGGACCCAAAATTCGATGTTACTTTTTCATAAGAAACCTCTTCAAATTCTTCATTCAATATTGCTCGAAGTCCAGATTTTTAATTTAGAAACTTCAAATTACACAGGCTAATCAGTACAATCGTTGGCCTACCCCAATGATTGGCTTTTTCCTTAAAATATACTTATTGTTGATAAAAAAATATTCTCAAATAAAATTACTAATAAATAGTGCAAGATGGTTGTCGAACTGTTCTGCGCTATTTATTAGTAGTTTTATTTGCGTGTATTTCTCAATAAATATGTATACAGCTTGAAGATGGCCAATCATTGTTTAAGGGGGCCAATCCTACAACCTTATACAAATATTACGAAGATTCATATTTTTCACTAACTTAGTTTAGTAAGAAATGAACTGCATATTAATATTATTTATTTTTATGGAAATATGTTAAAAACTTGGAATTTAGAAAAGTGCGCATGGAACATTTCGTGATCCAATGGACCCAAAATTCGATGTTACTTTTTCAAAAGGAACCTCTCCAAACTATTCATGCGATATTTCTCGAAGTCCCGATTTTTAATTTATAAACTTCAAATTTTATTTATTTTATTTATAAACTTCATATAAAATATTACAAAGAATCCTATTTTTCACTAACTTATTTTAGTAACAAATGAACTCCATATTAATATTATTTATTTTTATGCAGATATGTTGAAAAAACTTGAATTTAGGAAAATGCCCATGGAACATTTCGTGATCCAGTGGACCCAAAATTCGATGTTACTTTTTCATAAGGAACCTCTTCATCATCTTCATGCAATATTGCCGGAAGTCAAGATTTTTAATTTACAAACTTCAAATTACACATCCAAATATTACAAATATTCATATTTTTCACTTACTTAGTTTAATAACAAATGGGACGTCATCTCATATAAAAAAATATCTGAACTTCCATCATATTTTGAAGTAGTGGGAGGGGATGGACCCATTACGTTTATTTAAAGATAATGTTGAAATGAAACAGAGTACGAAGCATAAAATGATAAAAAGACTACGCAAGTTTCACAGCGTAAGAATTTCACAAAAATATCTTTTCCTACCGCGACATAAGCGTCGCAAAACTTTATAGAGCTTTATATTGTGATTTATTTCGGGCGTTCTCGACGCTGGTTTCTCCTTCTGCTCGCAGATACGTTTTTCGACATTTCCAGAACCGCTACAAGGCCGGAAGAAGTGTGCGGTTTATGAAAATCCGGAATGATTCAACGGCGAGGAGACCCAGCGTCGGGAGACAATGTGACGCGTGGAGCGATGTTTCGCAGGAAAAGTTCGAAAAATACGAGAAGAAGAGACGTCGACGAATCGGGTGAAATCCTGGAGTCTCTGGATTGTTGTCGTCGCTGTTGTCGACACCGGATGTGTATGCCACCTAACAATAAGTTCTCGTCACCCGCAGCGTACAGAAAGTTCCCAAGCGACCGCAAAGTTCCTACAAAGTCGAAGTGTCGAGACGAAATGCGTTGGTTTGCCGTTCTTTAAGATCCGCAGAGGGAGCTTTCTGCCGCGGCTGTTGCCACCAAGTCTCAGTTACAATTTCTTCCTACATCAAAACACACACATACTCACACATATTTATTGAGGAAAGCTTCCTTGATAAAAAGGAGGAACACTTATTTACCTGACCGATACACTCTAAATTGCTTTACGTCTAAAAGTTTCCAAGAGACGATCTTATTTTTCGATTAACTCGTCGCTGGTGTAAATAGGAGAGGAAAAGAGTCTACGACAGAGTCTTTTCACAGCTATATTTCACTCCACTCCTTTGAAAAAAATTAACTACGCTTTTCCGGACGGCAATTATCGTAAAAGAGTTTAATGAGAATTCGTTATGCAATAGCTCGGTAGGCGATTAAAATTTCATGAATTATGCATTCCTCGCGAATAAACTGACGGGATTACCACTTGTTTTTTGGATTTAATATTGAGTTGCTGTTGTTACTTGTTTGTTGGGCCATTTTTGCCGCCTGTGAGTGAAATATGCATTTCATTGAACTGAATCAAACATGGAACATACTATTGAATTTAATTAATATTAGTAATTTCGTATTTACTTAATTTATTGCTACTACTAGGTTTCTTGGTGAATCTTCTCCGGATAAAATAAAAATGGTGACGTAAGGGAATTTACTTTACAACTGGATTTTGTTTTAACATTAAGAGATATTGCAGTTTATATCTACCTATACTTGAAAAATAATAATGTCATCATTGGCTTCGTTTCCTGTTGATAAATAACTTTTTGAAAGTTGAGTAGAGAAGGTAAATGGTAGCGGTGGTTGGAGAGCTGCACTCGCTTTACTTTTAAGAGCAGGAGTTTCGAGAGATTCGGAAGCGAATCCCCACCATTGGCTTCCTTATATTTCAAGTTTAAGGGAAATTCGAGCTACCTTCTTCAAAGTAGTCTCTCTCCCCTTTTTTCCTTCGTCAAGTATTTAAACTTTCAAATTGAAATTGTTTTCGATATCCAGGTGAGTGCTCTCAGGAAGAAGAAATGCAAAAAACAAAAAGAGAAAGCAGTTTAGCAAAAAGCTCAACGTGCCTTTCAATTTTAAGACATCCTCTTCTCAAAACAAATAAATAGTTTATTTGATAGCATGAGAGTAGAAATTTCCCAAGTGAGCCTACGATTTTTGACGTTGAAAGGAAAATTAAAACTAAGTATTGGAAAATAATCTACTCATTAGTATTAAGTCACGTTATAAAAATTGTTGAGAAAAATGCATTTGTTTATGTACAATGTGGATTGAAAATTTCTGCATTGTTTGATTAAAACATTATTCTATTGTAAACTATTCATGAAAAATGAATGAAAATTTTAAGGGATGGTGAAAAATGAATGAAATTAACAATAACATTCTCAACATTGTGCTGTTTGTTATTGTTGCTAATTTATATCATTTTTTAATAAACAAATGCCGATTTTTCCCTGTTCCACACACAGAATTTGAAAATTTTTTCAAGTAGTGGGAAGTCTGAACGCTTAAGATTCAGAAACCGTTTCAACTTTTTTATGCTCACTATTTGGGTTAATGATAAATAATATTGTTTAGCGCCGCGGTAATCGCTCGAGAGGCGCATTAGTTGACAGGCTTGTGCTTGCACGCTTGACTATAAACATTTATGCAAGTTCGAACTTTTACAATATTTTCAAATTTAGAATTTGCAAATATTACAAATTTACCATTACAAAGTTACAATTTACCATTTACAATTACAAATTTACAATTTACATAGTTATACTGTACAATTTACAATTACAAACTTACAATTTACTAATTTACACTGAACAATTTACAATTACAAAATGAAAAATTTACAGTAAACAAAGTTACAATTTACAATGTACAATTCACAATTACAAACTGCCAATTTACAAATTTACAATTACGTAGTTACAATTTACAAATTTACAGAGTTCCACTGTACAATTTACAATTCCAAGCTGAAAAATTTACATTTATTACAAATTTACAGTTTTCAATTAAATTTGCAATGTACTATTTACAAGCACAAACTTACAATTACAATTTCAAACCTACAATTACAATTTAAAAATTTACAATTAACAGAGTTGCACTATATATTTACAATTAGTAACTTACAATTTACAAATTGTAGTTTACAAGTACAAACATATAATTTACAATTTCAATTGACAAATTTACATTTTACAGAGTTACAGTGTGCAATTTACAATCACAGACTTACTATTTACAAATTTACAATTTACAAATTTACAGCGTAAAATTTACAATTACAATTTAAAAATTTGCAATGTTAAATTTACAATTACAATTTACAAATTTTCCATAACAAAGTTACAATTTACGATTTACAATTTTCAAATTTTGAATTTCCAAATATTACAAAAGAATATTTGACATTACAATTTGAAAACATTTCACTTTTCAAAACCTTCAATTTTCAAAATGGTGAAACATTTCTTTTAATTTCCATTTTCCAGTTGCATATTCACTCTTCATTGGGCACTTTGGAAAAGTTCGAACTTGCATAAATGTTCCTAGTCAAGCGTGCAAGCACAAGCCTGTCAACTAACGCGTCTCTCGAGCGGTTACCGCGGCACGCTAAACAATATTATTTATCATTAACCCAAAGAGCGAGTACAAAAAAGTTGAAACGGTTTCTGAATCTTAAGCATTTAGACTTCCTACTACTTGAAAAAATTTTCAAATTCCTTGTGTAGAACAGGGCAAGATCGTTTATTAAAAAATGATATAAACTAGCAACAATAACAAATATCACGATGTCGAAAATGTTATTGTTAATTGCATTCATTTTTCACCATCCCCTAAAATTTTCATCAATTTTTCATGATTATTTAACGAAAGAAGAATTTTTTAATCAAATGATGCAGAAATTTTCAATCGCACATTGTAAATAAACAAATGAATTTTTCTCAAAAATGTTTATAACGTGACCTAATACTAATGAGTAGATTATTTTCCAATACTTAATTTTAATTTTCCTTTCAACGTCAAAAGTCGTAGGCTCACTTAGGAAATTTCTACTCATGAACAAAGAAGTAGAAAATAATTTGGTATAAAACTAGGTTCTGTAAATATGTAAAACATATATCGAAAAGGCTTTAGTCATGACATTTTTTCCGGATAGAATATCAAAGACCCACCTAGAAGTAAATGTTTAATACAATACTGCACGAAGGCAGTATTACCAAGCAAAATATATGTCATTCTGCTCGATATGTAGGTTGTCGGGTTGGCAGCCGGAGCAGGAAGCATAACAAAGTACTGCAAAACAATGAACTTTTTTCTCTTTCTCTGTTCGTTTCGTCTCGCTCGTTTTTACCTCCTACTTCATGTATCGCTGTAAACATGTAACAATGATATCACCGGGCACTGGAGAGCCACTGGTGTTCGTAATAATGCATGGATCACCATGCGTGACGTGTTTTATTTCTCTCCAAAATCCTTTTACCAACCGAGCCTGGAAAATTCAGCAAATATTTTGCCTTTAATTGTTTTACGTGTTGCAAACAAATTTTTTCAGCTTAAGGGCATGTTATTTTTTTAAAATATCATATTTCAATGCTTTCAATTTAACAGCATTTAAACTTTATGTTTGGTTTGAGAAATTTCTACAAATGATGACAATTGGAGTGATAAATGATTTTAAAGATTTTATTTCTCGTTGGAGATGTCAGAAAAACCAAATAAAAGATGATAATACTGCCAGTGCCTTGAGGGGTTTTGTTTTTTATTTTTTTAGCTCATTTTTAAATCTGAGCTTATCGAAAAAAGTTTGATCAGTTGCCACAAATGCTAGCCCGAGGCATTCGATCGCAAGGTGCGTGTTGTAACTCTTACGAGAACTTTTCGCGGCGGGCGAGGAAGTAAGCGCATAACTCGGCAGTGCCTTCTAGATTCTCCACCTAGACGGAAACTATTTCGAGAAATAACGCTTATACTCGCGGGATTTGCCTGCATTTCCTCCTTATGGAATATCCATGCCATCGGAGGAAAATGCAATTTTTCAGTCATAACGATCCAAGAATTCAGATGGAATTTTCTTTAAAAACAATATTGGCTGCTCTGATCAAGTGGTTTATTTACAGTGTTTATTTACCACTCATGATCATGTGGAGACGTCTACTTCTCCAATTAGTTTTTCTTAAAAGTAACAGTTTAGCAAAAAAAATACTGTTTAAAATGAATTCATTGTCTATCATTAAAAAACGTTTAACGAGTTAAAAGAATTCTAATGTCAACATAAATACTGTAAATTGATCAATCATATTTGGATTGATAAACTGAATTACTGCATAAATAAACAACTTCCTAGTTTTGAACACAATTTTATGTTCTTCAACGTTGAAAATAAGTGATGAAGAGTAAGCCACTCAAGTACTCTTGAAGAGGCATAGCTCAAGTGGGTTTTCCCTTATCCAAGGGCGCCAAGAAGAACCACAACCCGCGAATCCGACGCCGCGTCGTAATTTGAAACCCGTGGAAGTAAAGGGTTTATGGTTTGCGGTAAGCACTTCGCGACGATGGTAATTGAGTTGACGGCAGAGTCGGCGGCTTCGTGAAATATGACAGGATTTACAGTTTTTTATTATCGCAAAATGCTCTTAAAATCGCAGGTAAAAAAAATTATGTGGGAAATTGATTTTTATATACCATATATAATTCATACGTATATTAGATATAAAAATTTCAAGTGAAAAAATTATGCACAAAACTTTGAATTGGATTTTTTATAAATTTCCCTAGGAAGCGGAAAATTTCTTGCGAAAATCACTCACGACTAGATTTTTATAACATAGGAAATCTAACAACGATCAATTTCATTTCTTCCGATGAGTTACGTTGGTCTCCCTTCTTTTATTGCAGAGTCGCTTTTCACGCTCGTGTGCCCACCGTAAATTCATATCTCGAATAATTTTCACCCTGCGTCGACCGTTTGGCCATTGGCCAAAGGTTCTTGTTACATCGATATGTGTCTGAGTCCTCCTCCTTCTATTTCTTATTTCCACTTTCCCAACACGACTTTTTTTAATCTCTACTATTTTTTACCATTTTCTTTTCTTTATTTTTTTTATCTCCACCTTTGATCTTTAGGGATATGCACTAGGGTTGGGTCAAAAAAACTCAAAATGAACTGAGGTAATATACGGATCGAAAATTTTGGTTGTTTTTTGTGTAAAAATGGCTCATGTTTCAGGATCCGTAAAAAATAGAAAAAAATTTTCATTTGAAACTTAAATATATGTACATGTTACTTTAGTTTATTAAAAAGAGCATAAAAAAATAAAAAGAACGACAAACATTTTTTTTGGCAACTTTAGCTACAAATTAACAAAAGTGCAGTTTTCGTCATTTTTTGAGATATTATATTTCGACTAAAAAATTTTTTTCTTACTTTTTTCCCATCTAAGATTATTCACTTCCATAAACTTTACCCAAAAAAATTGAAAAATTTTTTTTTCGCATACACAAAAAATTTAAAAAAAATTCAAGCTTTGAAAATTTTCAATCAACTTGCCCAATGACGAAAAATTTTTTGATTTTTTTTTTTTTTTGAATTTGTTCGCAATGCAACAAAGAAACTTTTCAGTGTTATTACCAATGAATCTAATCATTTTGAGTTTTTTGGCTCACCCTAATATGCACTCTGTAGACTAGGGTGGTCCTTATTTTCTTTTTTTGGAATTCCTTTGCTCGCACTCGTAAATATTGTTCGAATGCCCAAAAACCGAAAGTACTCCAAATTTGAGCCAAATCGGAAAATATTTAACCATATTTACCCATATTAGTAAGGGCCTTGAAGTTTCCCATGAAATTTAAATGGGAGAAATATATCAAAAACGAAAAATCTACATAATATCGGAATTTTTCATTAAAATCAAACATCCACCTAGGGCCGTTACACAGTGGCCGATTTTGAATTCAAGTGTTGATAACTTAACTGTAGTGTCAATTTTGATCCGATCTGGACCGCTCTT
>JBAGKK010516109.1:0-13598 GCA_037177015.1 Euceroptres primus
AGCGGGTCGAAAAACATGCCCGTAGGTAGGTGGCGTCCGGTGTACAGAACAAAAATTTTTTTTTGTGTGCCGGTGTTATCAATGCCAACCTGGTCAGGAAGAAGGGCCTCCCCGGACGCGATCTTCTTACGGTCACTCCCTTTAGGTAAAGATTCACTCCTCAAGTCCAAAAGCGATGGGGGGGGGGAGAGGAAGGATTCTGCCTTTTACTTCCGACCACGCGTGGGGAAGGGAGCGGACCAGAAGCAACATGTTTGGGGTTCATTCTCCTCCTGAGGGCCGCGCTAAATGGTCCCGATGGAGATTCTCCTAAATTAGCCCTACTTTTCTTTTGTGTCGCATCCAAAGGGGATGGGGAATTACTAGTACCCCGTCCGAGCCCTCCGAAAGATGCAGCAGCAAAGCCAGACATCCCTCAAAGAGCTCAAGGGCCCTCCACAAATCCAATTTGTAAATCAGAAACCAGGCACAAACAACGGCCGTCCCGCCCACTAGAAAATCAATAAAAAGTTAGCGCATAAGAAAAAATCAAACTTAAGTAAATTCACAGTAGCTAAGAATGGCTACTCAACTCCACGAAGTTGTCAGGGAGCGAAGAGAACCCAGTTGCTTATATAACCAATACTAAAAAGAATAGCAATAATAAGAACTAATACTAAAAGGATTTGCAATAGTGAAGCAAAGCACAATAACTTAAATAAACAACAAGCAGCAAAACAATAAGGGAAAAAATGTAGCGTCCAAGAAAAAGAAAAGTCAAAATTTCGTCAATGCCTCAAAATAATTAGTAAGCAATAGATTCATAATTGGATCCATTGGGGACAATCATTGAAATTTATGTAGAAGTCGCATTTAGAAGATACTGAATTGATAAACATCTGTGTTTCGCAAATAGAGTTTGCAGGAAAATTTAGAAATGGATTTGTAGCATGGCAATACATTCCGATTTTTGTTTGATAACAAGACTGGAGAAATTTATCAACTGCTAAAAAATGTGTTTGATTTGATTCTAATAATGCTAAATCATTGACCTGTGGTTTTATGTAGATTGCGGCAATTTGATTTGTATTAAGATTAGAAAATATAGGTAAGGGATGGGGTTTAAGTAAACGGCATTCTTCGAAAGATGGGATGGGGATAGTCAGAATAAAAAACAATTAATCATTGTGATTGAAATATTGGATTTTCAAGAATGGAAGAATTTCTGAAAAGGGAAAGTAAAAGATAATCGGAAGTTCTGGAGAGTCTGTACCGAGCAGTGTGTCGAGCAGAGAATTTGGAAAAAGAAAGGGATCCCATTGATTGTTGATAGCATGGGTTAGAGCATTAGTAAAGTGCTATAAGAAAATTATATAAGAGTCGAGTGCTTCATACAATATATTTAGCCAGTTTGCTGCTTTTATTTTATAAATGGATAAATCTATATTACTTTGGGAATCATGCCATTCTTTGTAGGGTTTTATTTCTGTGAGGATTGTAGAAAAATTTGCAATGTTTTGTGTAAGTGGATTTTGAGCAAGGAAAATGTTATCTTGTCTAGAAGTTTTTTGCACGATTGATTTCTGAAATTTTTGGAATAATGAACGATTATCTTGGTTAAGAGCTATAAGAGGAATATAGTTCAGAAAATAATTAATTATTTCTTCTCAAGAATCAATTTCTGCTTTGCGGTTGTACAATTTGCGACTATTAGCGCTTGGTGAGTTTATACACTAATCGAGAAGTTGATAATAAATTTCTATTATTCGAAATTTAAGAGTGAAGAACTGAGAGGTATCTAAATATGATACGAAATAATATTCCTTTGAAAAGGTTCGGAAACTTGTAATAGGCTCGAAGAAAACACCTGGCGAGTTTGAAGAAAGATTATTTATTTATATAAGAAGTCTTAGCTAATTTTGACAGAAATATAAAAGAGAACAACAAATATATTCCAGTTAAAAGTTGAGGGTTCAATGTGCTTTTCGAAAGTTCGAAAAAGATAAAAGAAAAATTATAGCAGCATTAAATAGGATATTAAAACTTTTTAAAGAGGTATCATAAGTGATTCAATACGTTGTCAATCATTAGGATCTATCTGAAAATAAAAGAGAGGACGTTTTTGTTTTTATTTTTGAACACTTATATGTGATTTTTTAAGTTTGTTAACGTGAACTACGGTGGGTTTTTCTTTAATATTAATTTTTACACTTCCATTTCCTAGTACAACTAAGACTTCATGAGGGCCTGTGTAATGATTATCAAGCTTTTTTAGTTTTCCTCCTTTTAACAAAAATACACTCTGTCCGATTTTTACTTCTAAAGAATTTGCTTTCCTATCATGGTATATTTTTGATTTTTCTTCTGCTGCAATGAGGTTTTGTCTTGCTTGTGTTCGGATTTCATGGAGCTGTGTTACAAAATTTATCAAATAATCATCATAAGTTTGTAATTTCCCGTCTTGTGATGGAGGTTCGCTAGAGGGTTCACGAGCTAATTTACCAAAGACTAATTCGTGTCGTGTGCATTTTGTCCCTTCATGTACACTAATATTATATGTAAACATTGAAAATTCAAGAAAATCGTCCTATTCTAAATTCTTTTCAACAAATTGTTTGAAATATTCTCCTAAAACATGATGTGAGCGTGCAAGTCATTCGTTAGATTGCGGATGGAAAACCTTGGTGCTGAATTGTTTAATTCTAAAATGTTTTGCTAATCTTTTAACTAAATTACTCAGAAAACTTTTGTAAAGTTGTCTTAAATTGTGAGAACATAAATGTTGCCTGACTTTGTTTCGGGTAATGAACCTACGATGTCCATTGAAATTTTTTCGAAAGCAATGGTAGGTGTATCAGTGATCACCATTGGACTTTTGGTTTTAACTTGAACCAATTTCTTAATTTGACATTGTAAACAACCTTGAATATATTTTTGAATATCTACGTTCATATTCTCCCAACAAAATTTTTGTCGAATTTGATTATATGTTTTCGCAACGCCTTTATGGCCTCCTAATTCTGAGGAGTGAGCTTCTTCTATTGCTTGTGATCGTTTCTCCTAAGTTGAATATTGAGTTATTCCGTTAAACACTATAATTTTCGTAGATGAGTTGACAAATGATAAATCGGAAGTTGCTTTAATTTTTTTCCAGGGTACTATTAGGATTGGGTACCAGAATTTACCAGAATTTCTAACGACATGCATGGCAGGCATATCGCAACATGCATGTGGATACATTATACACGCACATTGCATGTACACGGCCACACATGTAAGCAGAGATCAAGAGGTCGGTTGGCCCTAATATCCACACAAATATCAGTTCCCACAATTAAATAATAAGATTACCTTCTACCACTTTCTGCCTAGTACTTCTTACACCATAATTCTGTTTCTTTTAAATCTGTAAGCCGAATAAGCAATCAGAATATCCCCTACTCCTAAAATCGCACATCTTTAATATAACAATTGACATTCCCTACTTCTAAAATTGCGCATGTTTAGATACCAATCAATAACCAGATTATCTCCTACTCTTAATAAATACATATCCATTATACCTAAAACTCTCATTCCATGATTTATTTACCAATTAAAATCTGAAAGGTCTCCTACTCTCCAGATTTTTAAAGCCAATCAACGACAAAACCATCTTCTAACAAAACCATCTATTTTAAATAAAACCCACTAAAATTTACATTTTCTACTCCTAACTTTTCCCACTACTACCGACCTCAAATTTCTGCTATAAAAACTCGCCCAAGTTCATAGAACACGGAAGTCCGGTCATTTTTAAGTGACAGCCAGTTGCTCTTGCCACGAAAAACGGTGTTAAAAAGGGTTTTTGCCGAGCCAGAGTTCTCGCATTAGAAACCAATTGTTGAGTAAAATCGTCACAATTTCCGTAAATAACGTAAGTGTAAAGTCCATAGTGAAGGTAAATTGACGTATGTAATTACGTCTTTTCAAACCAAGGGTTTAAAATCTTTTGTCTTAGTAGCCTAGCCCTTGCACCTTTAAAACAAAAGACAACTTCGGGAACTGTGCCACCTGTGCGTTTTGCTACGTTCATTTCAGTGTGAACCGAACCTCGAAACAACCACACGCAAGTACACATTGTATATTAGTAATCAGTTAATTATAGAATATAATTGTTACATTATACATGCAATTCTACCATATTTCTTTCTTTCTAAATCATTTGCCTGGAAAATTCTGTCATAACGGATCCCATAGATTCTACGGAACAACGTCCCCACAATAATAAATAATAGCAAGCCTTACCAACTTGCTTTTCGAAAAAGCCATCTCCGAAGTTTAATAATCATCTCATCAACGCGTCACGGTCAATCCAAAGGCGGAAGGCCGCGCTCAGTGAGTGCCACGTTCAGCGACACTCATCGCGTTTTCAACCTTCCCATCTCTTTTTAAGTGAGCCTATTTTAATTTTTCCTCCATAATTTGACAACGTAACGTGACAGGTTCCTGATTTCGATACTTATTGATCGCAGATTGAGTTTTTTAGCTAAAGCATGTAAAGAATAAATTGATAGTTTAATACTATCCAGAGTATCAGATAAATTTTCTTTAGAATCCGCTTCTACTAATGGTTACGCAAAATGCGCAAAATGATAATGATTTCCTTTTTGTATTTCTTTCGCTAGACCCTTTAGTAAATGTTTTAACTTGGGTAAAATTCCACGTTTTGCTAAGGCTCTTGATCCGTTATCTCGGGGTGTACCAACAACTGGCAACAAAATACAAATAATTATCTTTTCGCACTTGTTATTGATCGCGGCATTTAACCACATATTTTTCTATAAATTTTTGTTCTGTAGGTTGGGAGTTCTTGGGAATGATTTCCGGGGAAGATTGCATTTCTTCTGTTTCTAAATTATCTGGATTTTTTAAATTACATTTCATTTAGGAATCAGAGTTGGAATCATCTTTGGGTTAAGTTTGTTTTTGTATTTTCATATTTATTTCTGGAGCATAATTTGTTTCCTTCCTTGGTCTACCTCTCTTTTTCTTCGGCTGAGAGGGTCCTTCATGGCGTATACTTGTATTTCGTTGTTCATGCAGGGCTTAAGAGAACAGATGTCATAAATAATAACTTGGAAGCTGAGAGCTTGAATGATTTAGGATATTCCAAAGTATCTTTTTTAATTTCGCTTAAGGATTCCCCGCTGAAAAGATCATGGAAAGAGTCCGAGAGTTCAGATTTAAGATCGATTAGTGAAGTGTCACTAGAATTATTCGCATTATCTCAAATGCGCCTAGAAAAAATTTTCTTTTCTTTTTGTTGAATTTCCTTTTCATTCTCCGTTAACACATTCTTTGAACATGTGGAACTTGGACTTTCTTGAGAAAACATAAATGTGTCAATATTGTTAGATTTCTCCTCTTTACTAGGAATAGGATTTCTTGAAAGTGCGTCTGCGTTGACGTTTATTTTGTCTGCTTTGTAAATTACATCAAAATTGCACTCTGCGAGCTTTAATCTCCAACGTGAAACCCGAGAACAAGGATCCTTAGAATTCTGGAACCAAACCAGAGGTTTGTGATCAGTCACTAGAGTGAATTTTCTTCCATATAGATAAGGTCGAAAGTGTGTTACACAAAAAACTATTCCAAGTGCTTTTTTCCATAAGTTCATATTTTTTCTCGGTATCGCTCAGGCTACGTAAAGTGTATGCTATCGATCTATCTTTACTTATTTTTCCTTGTGATAATATTCCTCCTATTGCAAAACTTGAGGCATCTATTATGAGTACAAAGGGTAGAGAAAAATCAGATCGCTGTAAAAATGGTTCTTCGCATAGTTTTGCTTTAAAAATATCGAAAGCTGTTTGCTGTTTCTCAATCCAAACGAAAGGCGTGTCCTTTTTTAAAAGTTGATTTAGAGGACTGGCAATTTTCGAAAATCCGTTAATGAATCAGCAGTAGTATCCTGCTAACCCTAAAAATTGTTTTACATTTTTCTGTTTTCTAGGAAATGGGAATTCTTTCACGGCTATAATCTTTTTTGGATCTGGACGTACTCCATTTCTGTCAATTATATGATCTATATGATCTTCCGGAGGTATAAATTCGCATTTGTCTTGTTGTAAATAAAGATTTGCTTCTCTGAGCCGTTGTACTAAATTATTAAATTTTGTTTAGTGTTCTTCTAAGGTATCAGCATATATGACCATGTCATCAAGATATACAAAGAGTTCGGTTCCAATTAGTCCGGTTAAGGTCAAATCCATTAATCTTTGAAAAGTTGTTGGAGCTGATTTCAGTCCAAAAGGCATTCGGTAAAATTCGTAATGACCATGAGGTGTAGAAAATGCAGTTTTGTGAGAATACTTAGGAACCATTTTTATGTGGTGAAATCTTATAGCTAAATCAAAAACTGAGAAATATCTCGTGGATCCAACAGTACCAAAGATGTCATTTATGGTATATTTGGCAAGGGATATAAATCGCTAATTTATTTATCGTTTAATTTGCGAAAATCAAGAATCATTCTCCACTTTAAATTACCCTTAGAAACGATCCAAACAAGAGTGTTATACGGCGATTGTGAAGGTTTTATAATTCTGTTTTTAGTAATTCGTCTATTTTTTGTAATTTCTTCTTTGTGAACAGGAGGAAAGCAATATTTTCGCGAAAATATTGGACAATCTTCTGTAGTTGGGATTGAGTGTCGTAGCACATTAAATGCTACAAGAGGTTCTCCTGGAATTGGGAATCGGTCTGCCCCGTTGTTAATTAATCTTTCTAGGTGTTCATATTCGTCCTGATTTAAATGATCTAATCGAAGAAGTTTTTTAATTCATTCTACTCTATCGTCACCTATTGTGTTATAAAATTTGCATGGGTTGTCAAAAAAATAGTTAATTTGTAGGAAATTATTTAAGATTTAGCTAGATAATTCTTCGACACTTAGGTTTTCAGAGTTGTCTGATCAATCTATTTGATTAAAATCTGTTTCTTCAAAATCTCCTAAATTAACTGTTGGGATTTAAATTGTTCCTGGTGTTTCATTAGTGTTAGCATTTTTCAAATATGCTTTTCCTTCGCAGTTTCTTACGACTGCATCTTCTTTATAAATTCCTTCTCCGACGTTGAATTGTGGAACATATCCTTCGCGTTTTTCTGGATCTCCAATTAGGAAATAATTTGTTGTTACTGATCAAGCAGGGATAGTGCACGTTTGTGTAGATGCAAAAGTATAAAAATTATTTTTTATTTCTAGACATTTAGATGTGTAATTTATATTGACTTGATTATTTCGGAAAAATTCTGATCCTAATACTCCATCTTCTTCGATTGGAACTGCATTAGGAATAATGTTGAATATTGTTGGGCATCCCAGAATGTTTATTTATACTTGGCCTAATGTGTAGAGTGGCAAATCATTTATTCCTGAAAGTCTTAACACGGTTTCTTTATTTTCTGGAACCTTAGAGTCTACAGCATTTTTTTTATTAAATTTCGACCAGCGGCGGTATCGATCTTTATACGAGCTGGGTTTATTAACCCTTCAGCTGATATCATAATCGATGGAATCGTACTAGGTTTTGAAAGATTAATTCTTGTAGTTAATTGATCACTGGAAGTGGATGCTTCTGTTACCTTGTTTACGCTTCCCGCAGTGCACCAGGATTGGGGAGAGCATTGGAGTTTCCCGGTTGCTGTAGTTGCTTTTAGTTTTGATTTTGCGGTCTAATTATACAATCTCTTAAAGAGTGACCCGGTTTTTTACAATAACGGCAAATTATTTCTAAATCAAGGGAATATTGCTGATTATCTTTGTTGTTTTGTTGGTTTCTGTTATCATATCGTCCATTTTGATTTTGAAATTGTCGAGTTAGAATTTCGATATTGTCCTGAGTTACCTTGTCTGTTATTATTGTAATTGTTATTTCTATTGTTTGAAAAGTTGTTGTTGTGGTAATTGTTTTGACAATTATTGTTGTAGTTGTCTCTGTTAATAGGAAAGTTATTATTATAGTTGTTGTAGTTGTTATTTCTGTTTCTTGAAAAATTGTTATTGTTATTGTAATTGTCATTTCTATTTCTTGTGAACGTGTTTTCGGGATAATTATTATTTCTATTTCTTGCAAAGTTATTGTTACTGTTATTTCCTTGTCTTTAAAAATTATTATTATTGTTTTGTTGTTGATTTTGTCTGAAAGAATTTGGTTGTTGTTTATTGGAAATTGCTTCTTAAACTTTATTTAAATTGTATCAATTTTCAGTAGTGTGACCTGAATTTTTGCAAATTAGACATGTTACCTTATTATCTTGGGCTACATTGAACCTACTTGATTTTATTATTTCTGTTATTGGTTGCGTTATCATATTTAGAATAATCTACGGGTTTATTTTTTCGTAAAGCAAAATAGGCATCTAATTTTCTTTTAACGTCAATTGTGTCGTTGACAATCTCTCTAAAGGTTGCTTTTTCTTTTACACGAATTATAGTTTTGGGCGTAATCCGCGAATGAAACATTTATTTACATCTTTTTCTAAGTTCGTTCTAAAGTTAGCTTCAACTTCTCTGTTGTTGCTAATCCTATGGGCATCTTCGATCGTGTCAGAAATTTCCTTAATCTTGGTTGCACAAGAGGACACATTTTCTTTTTCCCACATGTATGTGTTTCCTAACTCTCTTTATAGTTGATAAACATTTTTGACAGGGGCATATACTCCTTTTCATTTTTCGAATAATTCTTCGACCGTGGCATAAGTGGAGAACCGTAAATACACTCTCTTGCTTCTCCCGATAATGTTCCTCTCAATAATCTTGCTAAATTTTCCTGAGCTGTCGGCAATATTGCCTTAGCTTCTCAACATCTTTCAATAAAATGTGATAAGGGAATGTTACCATCTTACATGAGAACTTCTTCCAGGGAGTCGCGTAAAGATACTTGTTGATTAGTTGACAGGGCCATTTCGTTATCGTCTTCAGAATTTACTTGTCCTAATTAATCGTTAGCGCTATTAACTGCGTTTCCGTTGTCGTTTTCGTTGTTCTTGCTCCGGAAGCTTCTTCGAGTATATTTTGGCAGGAAGTTAAAGTTTTTCCTAAGAAATATCTAGTGGCAGAAATGTTTTATTTGGTGGGTTCTCACAAAAGGGTGAATTAGGTTTATCAAAGACTAATTTTTCTTTACTTCATTGAACGGTTCTTTTCGGTTTAGAGGAACCTGCCTGGTTGCTTTTAACGATTTCTGCGAGTTCAGAATTCTTCTTAGTTTGGCTCCGCGTAACAAGGTTATTATTGTTTTAGGGTTTTCCTGAATCGCTCGGATTAGAGTTCGACATATGTCATTATAAAATAACAAGTTTCAAATACGGTCATGAACATAGGATTGAACATTAAAAGTTTCAATTGCAGTACATCAAAAAGGGATAAGAGAGTTCAAAGCGTGATGAAATACATCAAATAAGTCAAATTACATAAAATATTTGATGACTAATATCAAAAATGTTTTCAGAGAGATTTCTATCTCAATGTTTTTGGAATAAGAAGAAACCCAATTTATTCTATAGTAAAAAATATTTATATTTCATTTAAATATTTTTATAATATACAAAGATGCTCGGTTTCGCTAGGCAACTCATACAATGCGCACTTGTAACTACGCAACCCACCGTTGAAAATTCTTGCGGACAGTCAAGGAGTCTTTCCTTGACTCGTATTCTAATTCTTTGTTTCCGTTTCACGAAATTATTCTATTGGAATCATTAAAAATATGAAATATTTTTTTGAATAAATGACATGATTCTCTACAGTTTTTCTAAGAACTGTCCGATAAAAATTCAAGAACTGTTGTTCCTTAACGTGCTTGAATATTTCCATGACTTTTTTTTATTTTTTCGTGAAAGTTTAGGACCCCTTCATAAAAAGTATACGACACTTTATAAAAATTATAGCCTATCCAGAAGGCGAGGACTAGTCCAGTTAATTTTCCTGCACTTATTTTTTCCGTGTACGTAATTTTTAGTGCATGCTTAATTATGATTTAGGAAGTAAAACTGAAACATTATTGAAACTTATTTTCAACCTCTAATGTTAGATATTACATTAATATAGTTTATAGTGCATTTATATAGTTTATATTTATATATTCCATATAGTTTAGGCCGTGTCTATTCATCCAACTTTTTTGCATGACTAGCCAATCGAAGCAAATTGGCTATTCGTCTAGCTTTTTTGAATTTGGACTTTTTTACTGCAGTTATATTTTTTTTCCTTTATTTAATTTAAAAAAACACAAAAGGGTGGCTTGAAACAAATTGTCAATTTTTTATTTTAAAAATACAGAGGAAGGTGGGGTGTCTTCGTCGCGTCAAAATTCCCTGTCACCCTTTATTTATACGGACAGTGGTCATCGAATAAAAGCTGGATGAAAAGCCGCTTTAAGCTTCAGTTGGACTAGGGGTCTAAGAAAGTTGGATCAACCGTTTGGTTGGTCTAGTCGTCTAAACAGGCTGGACCAATAGACAATTCGCATAGTTAAATAATAAATAAAAGACAATAAAGTGAAAGTGTGAATTAGGGTGTCACTGAAAACCGGTTTTCGAATTTTTAGGGGGAAACTCGCCCGATTGATAAGGATCCCGAAGAAAGTGAACACGCATTTTTTTCGAAATCGGTTGATATTTACTGGCTTCTAATTCTCCCTGCAGTTTCCTATTAAATTATCATGGGGAAAACTCAACTTTTTGAAAACGCACAATAAAACGCGAATTTGTATAATGATGTAGGTAGTTACGCACCACAGTTCTCTTAAGAATTCATTAAGGAATAAGACTCAATCATCAATTTTCACATTGAACGCCCCTAAAGTCCTGTTGTAGGGCCACAAAAACCGCACCCATAAGTAATGAATGAGAGTTTTGCGACAAATTTACTTTTATTCCTCCTTTTGTCCATTTTTTTCATGAATCATAATTATTTGGCAAACTGAAACTTAATATGACATTCTGAAACAATTTTTGATTGTTCAAACAATATTTATTTATTTAAACAATTTTTATTTCAAAGTCTGCCTGAAATTATGGCATATTCTGAAGGCTATGAGTTAATTAATATATAACGGCACGGCAAGGTCGACGTCGATCTCGGCGGCTCTGTTTAGTACCTCACAGCATGGTAAAATTTTACCTCGGAGCATCGTAAAGTTGTCCCCACAATTGAGCTGCCGGATCGAATAAGGGAACATAAAATTATTTCGCTGGGAGTGGGAAGGCCCCTGGAGGCTTTCAAAAACATTTTCGAATTTTGATTCTAGAGGCTATATCTGGATGTGAAATTTCATTTGCGCATCTTTCTTCCTTTAGACAAAAAGTTTTAGAATTTTTAGTTTTCTAATTTAAGCCAAAACACTGACTTTTTTTGAAAAAACAATTTTAATTCGTTTTTCACTTCAACTCGTGCTCTGTCAATCAGTTTTTGAAATTTTTGAATAAAATTTTCAGGAATGCGCTTCGAATGTCCTTCGACTGATAGAGCAAGAAGAATTTAAAAATTTATTTAAACAAAATTTTTATTCATCTCTTGCTGATGCACGACGCATATCAGACTTTTCTAACGTTCAGCGTTTTGTTTATCGATCGAATTTTGAGAAACAAAAAACTTCCAGCGAGGAAGTTGTTAATTGCAGTACAAAGAAGTTTTCTGGAAAATTTTAGCCCGATCGAATTGATATTTAAGAAATTATAAATTTCTCAAGTGGCTAACGGCTTGGCGTCTCGCATTTGGACTGAAGCGAGGGTCTTAGCCGGCGCCAAAGATAAGAACTAATCAAGTAATCAGGTAATATCAAAGTCCATTTCATATTCTGTCCTATTTTTTAGACAACCTAAACAAAAGCATATAATCTCTTATAATTCGCCTTTTTATCAATTAAAACTAAAACTGGTGTCAGTAAGACTCAAAATATGACATCTTCCGACGATGACAGCTGCTCTGAATAAAAAATAATTACTTTGTACTTTCCGTAAACAGAATGTAGATATCAAAGCGAAAAAGAATCTCATTATTAATCATAAGTTCAGAGAGCATAATATTTATATTTAAGACGTTTATATATTTTTAAATTAATATTTATTTATTAAATAGCGGAAAAAGCTTTAAAATTAAAATAAATTTTTTTCCAATTTCCAATTCTGCGAATTGTTAAAGATTATATGCTTCTGTTTAGGTTGTTTCAAAAATAAAACCATTCTATTGTACAAAATAAGAATTAAATACATTATTTTATACCATGCAATATTATTTTTTTATTTATTCATAATACTTTAATATTACCCGACTACTTGATTAGTTTTTATCTTTGGCGCCGGTGAACTGTATTAAGAATCGCAGCTGAGGCTCTCGCTGCTGTCGGCGCGCGAGACGCCAAGCCGCTAGCCACTTGAAATATTAATAATTTCCTAAATTATATCAATTCGATTGTGCTAAAATTTTTAAGAAAACTTCTTTGTATTGAAATTAAGAACTTTCTCACTAGAAGTTTTTTGTTGCTCAAAATTCGCTCGATAAACGAAACGCTGGATGTTACAGAAGTCCGATGTGCGCCGAGCATCAGCAAAATATGAATATAAATTTTGTTTAAATAAATTTTAAAATTCCTCTTGCTCTATGAGTCGAAAGACATTTTGAAGCGCATTCCCTGAGAATTTTATTAAAAAATTCCAAAAACTGACTGACAGAGCACGAGTTGAAGTAAAAAACAAATTAAAATCGACTTTTAAAAAAAATCCGTTTTTTGGCTCTAATTAAAAAACTAAGAAAGCCAAAATTTTTCGCCGAGAGAAAAAAAGATGCGCAATGAGATTTCACATCAAGGTATGGGGTAAAATTTGCCAAGTGTAACCGCCTAAAATTTTGTTGTAGCCTATCTTATTGAAAATCCACCAGATTGTAGTGTTAGTGGACCTCTTTAAATTCTGCAAAGGGGGTGCCCCTAGTATAACGGGTTGTCAAGATACGGGGGCCCGAATTTTCGACGATTCACCCCAACAGCTTACTTTCAATTGTACATAACTCCTGATACAGTTGTCCAATTTTACTTTTTATGGGGGTTTTGGAAAGGCCTTTAAACGGGGTTTACAATAAAAATAATCATTTTACAATAAAAAAATTATTTCACACTAATTTTTCATTTTTAAAATCATTGTTGAGTTTTTCTCACAATGCAGCATTTTTTATTTTTTTTAAGTAAGCTAGAAAAAAGCTTGATTTTTTTTCTTGAAAAGCATCACAAAACTATTTAAATCTTTATACAATTATAAATGCTACCTGCGTTTTCATGTCATGGCGATTTATTGTTAAAGTGCTACGAAATGTACATATTGTAGCCCTGTCATTGGTTCTCCGGAACTGTTTGATTTGCTTTATTCCAAATAAGTAAATAAAATAAATAAAAAAAAGAAAATGGGATATATAGTATTGATTCATTTCTAGAAGATTATAAGAGCGTCGCACAGTGGTCCGGATTCACAAAAAGGTGATCAAAACTAAAAAAATGAGTTTTATTTTTTTTATAATATGTTGATGCCAATCTATTAACAAGTATTCAAAGTACATGAAACTACAAAAATAATAAAAATAT
>JBAGKK010516120.1:0-13597 GCA_037177015.1 Euceroptres primus
ATGTACCTGATCATGAAATAATCACTAAGAAATATAAATAAGGAACAAAATTAATAAGAAACATAAATTAAATTCCGAGTGAACAGGAATTTTCATTGATGCAGTCATAAACTGTGCAGAATCAAATTGGAATAAAAGCAGAACAAGTTTGAAAATATTTATGGCAACCGAGACGTAACTCGCACTGAGAGGACACGTTCTCTTTACAAATTTCCTATATGCAACGTGACACATCCACGAAGTCACGTGCAATCAGAAGATTGTAAATATACGAAATACGTAAAACTTATGTGACTATCTCGACAAGAAGTTGCGTCGTAACAAAATATGAAAATAATTCTCAAATCAGATCGAAATCATATCATTTATGCAAGCTGTGATTTTATTTAACTTATTTCATTTCCTTTAACTTATTTTTATAATAATAATAATTATTTTATTTTATCCCATAATTGAGCCATGAAAAACTCAAAAAAGTTTTTTTTTGAAAAATTGAGTTTTCTTCAACAAAAACTCTTTTATGGTTTTTCAATCCTTTTTCCGTCCGTTTTTTTTTTGTTGAGAAATTGAGTTTTCTTCAACAAAAACTCTCTTATGGTTTTGTAATCCTATTTCCGTGAAAGAATTAAAGTTTGGTAATTATTCTACCCTTAAGATAATTACTTAAAAGTTTGATTATTCAATTAAAAATTCATTCGAAGCTCTTTATAAATTTTTGCACAATAGTATTTCCAATATCCATTATCGTTTTCCATTATCAAAACGAAAAAAGAAATAGAAACTGGTTCAGAAACTAGAAATTAAATGATGAAATAAATATATTTATTTAATACTAGTTATTAAATGATGAAATAAATAAATGTATTTATTTAATACCATTTGGTAAGCGCCTTTTTTCATTTTTTTCATTTATAGTATCACGAAATACTAAAAGCTATCAACATGCCCTCTCTCTAAATTTGAATCAGTTATAATTTTTATTAATTTGAGTTAGTAAACTTATTTGAATAAGTAAAAACATTATTACTAATTTGAATTAGTAAAAATTTTAACTGATTCAAATTTAGAGAGCGCCCGATTATAAAATGGTTAAAGTAAGTAAACTGGACATATTAAAAAATGTAACTCAATCAATTGTAAATCATACATTTGTGATGGTTTTGTAGTCTCTCCTGTAAAATTAGGTTGAAAAGTTAAGAAATTTTAGCTTTCCATGGCTCAATTATCTCCTAGGCAATTTTTGACGTGCAGGAGTATTTTTGATTGCTAGATTCCATATACATTTTCCCTCGTATTTGCCTGGAGCATTATAGAGAGTGATTCATAGACAGCCTTTCAAGCGATATCACACAACAGTCATCGATGACGGGTAACGAGCTCCTAGTAGACGATTGAAAAGGCCTTACTTTAACTAAACTCGTACTTCATGACCTTAATGCCTCATCGAATAATGGATGTTCAACAGGAAAATATCCACTGGGTTTGCAGGACTGTCAAGTGCATTCAAAGTGCTCACAATCAGTTTTGCTATTACTACTATGATTCTAAAAAATCACACAGAAAAAAAAATCTGTTGAATTTATAGATTTTTACCTAAATTCGAGAGAAATGGTGTCAGCATATTAAAATCATGTTCTCTCTAAATCTAAAATAGTCAATTTTGACTAATCAGACAGTGCCGATTCGTTCACCAAATGATTAAGTAACACTATTTACTAATTTTTAGTAAAAATTACTGATGAATTAGTAGTTTTCTAATAATTAGTAGAAATGTTTTATAAAGCAATTGGTAAACGATTTCGCACTATTTCAATAGTAAAAAACTACTTACCAATTGCATTAGTAAGTATTTCTACTAATTCTTAGTCTTACAAAATTACTTAATAGTTTGCTACTATGAAGTCGTAGTTTTATACTAAAAATTAGTATAAATGCTGACTAAAGCAATTGGTAAATGATTCCGAAATATTCCATTAGTAAAAAAAACTTCTAATCCAGATTTAGAGAGTGAATTAGTATCGTTTTCTACTGTAAATTAGTAGTTTCTACTATGAAGTAATAGTTTTATACTAAAAAATTAGTAGAAATGCTGACTAAAGCAATTGGTAAACAATTTCGAAATATTCCATTACTTAAAAAAACTACTAATTCAGATTTAGAGAGTGAATTAGTTTAGTTTTCTACTGCAAATTAGTAGTTTTCTACTATGAAGTAGTAGTTTTATACTAAAAAATAGTAGAAATGCTTACCAAAAAGCATTTGGTAAACCATTTCGAAATATTTCATTAGTAAAGAAACTACGAATTCGGATTTAGAGAGTGAACTGATATGGTTCCTTACTGTGAGTTAGTAGTTTTTTTTACTACGACGTAGTAGTTTTATACTAAAAATTAGTAGAAATGCTGTCTAAAGAAATTGGTAAACGATTCTGAAATATTCCACTAGTAAAGAAACTACGAATTCAGATTTAGAGAGTAAATTAGTATAGTTTTCTACTTAAATTAGTAGTTTTTCACTATAAATTAGTAGTTTTTCACTATGAAGTAGTAGTTTTATACTAAAAATTAGTCGAAATGCTGACTAAAGCATTTGGTAGACGATTTTGAAATATTCCATTGCTAAAAAAACTACTAATTAAGATTTAGAGAGTGAATTAGTATCGTTTTCTACTGCAAATTAGTAGTTTTCTACTATGAAGCAGTAGTTTTTTACTAAAAATTAGTAGAAATGCTTACCAAAAAGCATTTGGTAAACCATTTCGAAATATTTCATTAGTAAAGAAACTACGAATTCAAATTTAAAGATTGAATTAGTATCGTTTTCTACTGTAAATTAGTAGTTTTCTACTATGAAGTAGTAGTTTTATACTAAAAATTAGTCGAAATGATGACGAAAGCATTTGGTACACGATTTTGAAATATGCCATAGGTAAAAAACTACTAATTCGGATTTAGAGAGCGAATTGATATGGTTCCTTACTGTGAGTTAGTAGTTTTTTTTACTACGACGTAGTAGTTTTATACTAAAAATTAGTAGAAATGCTGTCTAAAGAAATTGGTAAACGATTCTGAAATATTCCACTAGTAAAGAAACTACGAATTCAGATTTAGAGAGTAAATTAGTATAGTTTTCTACTTAAATTAGTAGTTTTCTACTTAAATTAGTAGTTTTCTACTTAAATTAGTAGTTTTTCACTATAAATTAGTAGTTTTTCACTATGAAGTAGTAGTTTTATACTAAAAATTAGTCGAAATGCTGACTAAAGCATTTGGTAGACGATTTTGAAATATTCCATTGCTAAAAAAACTACTAATTAAGATTTAGAGAGTGAATTGATATGGTTATTTACTGTAAATTAGTAGTTTTTTTACTACAACGTAGTAGTTTTATACTAAAAATTAATAGAAATGCTAACTAAAGCAAATAGTAAACGATTTTGAAATATTCCATTACTAAAAAAAAAACTACTAATTCAGATTTAGAGTGTAAATTAGTATCGTTTTCTACTGGAAATTAGTAGTTTTCTACTATGAAGTAGTAGTTTTATACTAAAAATTAGCAGAAATGCTGATTAAAGCAATTGGTAAACGATTTTGAAATATTCCATTAGTAAAAAACTACTAATTCAGATTTACAGAGTGAATTAGCTTCGTTTTCTACTGTAAAGTAGTAGTTTTCTACCATAAAGTAGTAGCTTTATACTAAAAATTAGTAGAAATTCTGACTAAAGTAATTGGTAAACGATTTCACACTATTTAGTTAGTAAAAAACTACTAATTCAGATTTAGAGAGAGAATTAGTTTAGTTTTCTACTGTCAATTAGTAGTTTTCTATAGCAAATTAGTAGTTTTCTAATGTCATTTAGTAGTTTTCTACTATAAAAAAGTAGTTTTCTGCTATAAATTAGTAAAAATGCTGACTAAAGCAATTGGTAAACGATTTCGAAATATTCCATTATTAAAAACCTACTAATTCAGATTTAGAGAATTAATTAGTATAGTTTTCTACTACAAATTAGTAGTTTTCCACTATGAAGTAGAAGTTTTATACTAAAAATTAGTAGAAATGTTGACTAAAGCATTTGGTAGACGATTTTGAAAAATCCCATTGGTAAAAAAACTACTAATTCAGATTTATAGAGTGAATTAGTATCGTTTTCTACTGTAAAGTAGTAGTTTTATACTAAAAATTAGTAGAATTTCTGACTAAAGCAATTGGTAAAGATTTCACACTATTTAGTTATTTAAAAACTATTAATTTAGATTTAAAGAGAGAATTAGTTTAGTTTTATACTGTAAATTAGTAGTTTTCTGTAGTAAATTAGTAGTTTTCTACTGTCAATTAGTAATTTTCTTTTTCTACTATAAAGTAGTAGTTTTCTGATATAAATTAGTAGAAATACTGACTAAAGCAATTGGTAAACAATTTAGAAATATTCCATTACTAAAAAAAACTACTAATTCAGATTTAGAGAGTGAATTAGTAACGTTTTCTTCTGTAAATTAGTAGTTAGTAGCTTTGTACTAAAAATTAGTAGAAATTCTGACTAAAGCAATTGATAAACGACCTCGAAATATTTCATTAGTAAAAACGTACTAATTTAGATTTACAGGGTGAATTAGTTTCGTTTTCTACTATCAATTAGTAGTTTTCTACTATGAAGTAGTAGTTTTATACTAAAAATTAGTAGAAATGCTGACTAAAGCATTTGGTAGACGATTTCGAAATATTCCATTTGTAAAAAAAAATTACTAATTCAGATTTATAGAGTGAATTAGTATCGTTTTCTACTGTAAAGTAGTAGTTTTCTACCATGAAGTAGTAGTTTTATACTAAAAATTAGTAGAAATTCTGACTAAAGCAATTGGTAAAGATTTCACACTATTTAGTTAGTAAAAAACTATTAATTCAGATTTAAAGAGAGAATTAGTTTAGTTTTATACTGTAAATTAGTAGTTTTCTGTAGTAAATTAGTAGTTTTCTACTGGCAATTAGTAGTTTTCTTTTTCTACTATAAAGTAGTAGTTTTCTGCTATAAATTAGTAGAAATACTGACAAAAGCAATTGGTAAACGATTTCGAAATATTCCATTACTTAAAAAAACTGCTAATTCAGATTTAGAGAGTGAATTAGTAACGTTTTCTTCTGTAAATTAGTAGTTAGTAGTTTTCTACTAAAAATTAGTAGAAATTCTGACTAAAGCAATTGATAAACGACTTCGAAATATTTCATTAGTAAAAGCGTACTAATTTATATTTATAGAGTGAATTAGTTTCGTTTTCTACTGTCAATTAGTAGTTTTCTACTATGAAGTAGTAGTTTTATACTAAAAATTAGTAGAAATGGTGACTAAAGCATTTGGTAGACGATTTCGAAATATTCCATTTGTAAAAAAAAACTACTAATTCAGATTTATAGAGTGAATTAGTATCGTTTTCTACTGTAAAGTAGTAGTTTTCTACCATGAAGTAGTAGTTTTATACTAAAAATTAGTAGAAATTCTGACTAAAGCAATTGGTAAAGATTTCACACTATTAAGTTAGTAAAAAACTACTAATTCAAATTTAGAGAGTGAATTAGTACAGTTTTCTACTGCAAATTAGTAGTTCTGACTAATAAAACAGTGCTGATTCGTTCACCAAATGATTTAGTAATAATGTTAACTAATTTTAGTTAATAGTGACTAATTCCCAGTCAGAGAACTACCAATTTATTTAGTAGAAAAATTTACTCCTTGAGTAATATTCAGTACTGACTAAAGTGAATTAGTAATTATTTCACTGTGAAATAGTTATTATTGACTAAAAATTAGTAAAAATGATTACTAAATCATTTAGGGAACGAATCGACACTGTTTCATTAGTCAAAAGGGGCCATGCATATACCACGTGGACAGTTTAGGGGGGAAGGGGGGTATGACAAAATTCCACGCTTGTACACGAGGGGGGAGGGGTGGGGGTCAAAAAGTGGTGAAAAATTGTTCACGTGGTACATTTAGGATGGCTCTAAAGTGACTATTTCAGATTTAGAGAGGTTTTTTTTGGTATTTTGATATTTTCGGTAAATCGTACAGGATTTTTAGTAAATATTACAAAAGAACTGTCCCAATTTCTGTAAAGTTAAAAGAACTATTTTTGCCCGTGATGGTACGCGAACAGATTGAAAATGCAGAAGTGTATGAAATTGAAATTGTGAAATTGAAAGCAAACTTGAATGATGAAAGTGGTCAGAATGTTATTATTATTATTACTTTAATTTAATTACAATGTTACTAATTATCATTATTATTAATCATTATTTTACTAATAATTTAATAGTTGAATTGAGTTATAATAATTGAATTAAATTGAATAGTAAATAATAAAAACTTGTATCTGTCTTAAAACTATTAGTTCTGAATAAAATAAAAAATGAATGCATCATTTTGTAAAGAATAATATGAAATATTCATTCAATAAAGAAAAGCGTGTTTCTTTAACGATTATAGGAATTGAGTTATAATAATTGAATTGAATTGAATAGTAAATAATAAAAACTTGTGTCTGTCTTAAAACTATTAGTTCTGAATAAAATAAAAAATGAATGCATCATTTTATAAAGAATAATATGAAATATTCATTCAATAAAGAAAAGCGTGTTTCTTTAACTATTATCGGGACCTTCAAATTAAAAATGCAAGGTAAATTTTTAAAGAAACTTTATGAACCTTCTTACAGATAGTTTTCATGGAAAAAGATTAAATATGAACACAATCTTTATTCGAAGAAGCCATTGTGTTTCTGATTAGTAATCATCAAACGAATTATTTTTCGCCTCACGACTATTAAATTCCTATGATATAAGTGACCGAGAATCCAACGACATACTTTTATTTAAACACCGCGATGAGATTGCTAATGACTATTAGAAAAGCGATTAACGATTGCCTGACTGACTGCTTTTTCCCTCTCATTTTCGTAGTTATTCCGTTGATGATGACGCCACTCTTCATTGCGTTCATTCACGTTCGTGATAATTATACACTCATTCTGGTGTGCACCCACTTCTGGCATTTCTGTCATTGAACTATACCGTTATTAATCATACCAAGCATATTGTTCTCTACGAGCAGCTTCTCAGCGATCCTGTGATTGGCTGACCGTTTATCTCTAAAGGGAACGTTATTTTGGAGCACGTGCTTCGGGATAAGTAAAAATTAACTGTTACATTTGGTGCAGCGATGAAGCAACTATTAAATGACTGTAACTCAGTGACTTAACGCAGACTCTTTGTTATTCCATAATTCATCTTCTTTCACAAAAGAAGTTGACATAATGCAATTAAATTAGCAATTTATTACTTAATATTAAAAGTACGATCTTTTTAATTACCCAATAATTTGTCAATCTTTTATGAAAAATAAAGATTTTATACCATGATAATAAACTAACCAAGGCATTAGTTTTCATGCATTTTTCAAACGAAATAGGCGTCCAAACAGAACTGCTCCACAATTCATTCTGTCAGAATGCATATGCACTTACCAATTTCCACAAGGTTAGTTGTAAAAAATCTCAATAATTACAAGTCGAATTTCAAATTTGGATATAATCTCATATTTTCCACTTCATTATATTGCTTTATAAATTTTATTTGATGCTTATAACAAATAAGTTCACCCCACTATTATAAGGATAATACATTTTTCAATTTCGGAGAACTGTACAAAAGTTACCAAAGTTTACATTACTTAAGACTATACTAGACCCTTATATTATATTACAAATTTTATTAATTTGTCCCATTATTGCAAGGACAATACACATTTTTAGATTATATTACAAATTTTATTATTTTGTCCCATTATTGTAAGGACAACACACATTTTTAGATTATATTACAAATTTTATTATTTTTGCCAATTATTGAAAGCACAACACACATTTTTAGTTTTGTGCAAACATTACCAGAGATATTTAAGACTGTGCTAAACCAAATTTGATATTTGGTTTAGACTTAGAAATTCGAAATTTCCTTATTTAAACTACATTCGCACACTGCGTCCCTGATAAAAAGTTTTTTGTAAATGTTTTTTCCAGAATAAACATTAACCACTGATGGGGGTCACCATTGTGCGCCGAAACTTTTGGTTCAATTAAAAATTAATTGAATTATTTATTCTGGCCCTAAAGCTAAAATTAACATCCAATATTATAAACGATTATTTTCATCGAGGGTCAATATAATCCGCCACTGTTATTACACCATGATAATACATTGAGAAAAAAGAATATTTGAATCAAAGAATATGTGTACGTCCATATTGAAACTGTAGATAAAGTACACTTTGTAGATATGGAGTTATGCATAGGACCATATTCCCAGATGAATTCTCAAAATTTCAAAAAAAAATCGAAGCCTATAGCTTCAAAAATGAGGATGTGAGAACTTTCAAAGTTCGAAGTCTGTGAACCAGCATTTCGAGAAAATCGCAGTTGAAGTTTTAATTGAAAAAAGTGAAATTCCAGTTCAAAGTTAACGAGATTTTGTTTCAAAAAGCTCATTAACGACGTTAAGAATAATACAAGGCAGTAGTTATGTATTATAACTTTTAAAATAATGATCAAATATCGAATATCGATCAAATATTTTTTTTAAAATCGACAAAATGGTCTGTTTTGAAACATCACTTATTTTATGGAGTTCTAGTATGAAATATAAAGTGAAGTTCGGAATCGTATTCTTAATGAAATTACAAACAAATAAAACTACAAAAGAACCTTAAAGGTTAAATAATAAAAAATTTATCGCATATAATTTTGAACGCTCATTTCAATCTAATCTGCAACTTTCTTGAAGTACATTTCTCCAACTTTTCGACCATTTTCCCCAAAAATGTGCACTTCAATAAATATAAATTTAAGAAAACTTAAACAATAAATTAAATAACTTAAATAACTTAAACAATATAAATTTAAAATTAAAAATTCACAATTTCATAACTTTTATTATGGGTTGTTTCAATATGGACGTACACATATTTCTTTGATTCAAATAAATGGTTGAGTTGTATATGAAGTAAAATTTCTTAAGTATACTCACCCGAAAAAATCAAGTCCGATCGGGCTTAAAACAAGAAAATTCGTAATTTTAACTTATTTTAAATGAGTCCCCTGTCGTTTTAACCTAATATTTCACATTTGCAAGGTACATTTTCGCATAAAATATAGATAAAAATATATAAAAACACTGCTTCTAGGGTAAATTTGAACAAAAATTTCATCTGATGACGAGAAATTTTTTTTTTCCACTTTTCACAACGGAATTATTGCAGATACGATATATGAAAATTTCTAATGGTAACTAGATGAGACGTATCTGCAATGGTCTGTCAGTAAAAAAAATCTGAAATAAAATGGTTTTCATGAAGTTAGAGTTTATAAAAACCTTTCCAATGAATATATTTGTGTCACAATTTCTTTGAAAATCAAAATTAGATTTCTAATTTATTTTTGATGCTGAATAGTAGAGGTTAGAAAGACGAGGGACTTATCCGAAATGTAGTTACTACTTTTCTTTTTGGGACGGCAGTGGTACTTCTCACAAAAAAAGATGGATCATTTTAGTCAAAAACTCTTCGAAATAGAAGGGATGAAATTTTTAAAATTTGTACAACAGCCTTTATTTCGAATATATATATATAACTAATTTTTTATGATATAAAAAAAATTTTGAACTGGAAGTTTTCAATAGACTTTCACAACCTTTCTAGAAGAGTAAAAAGAAATTTGAAAAATTCAAAATTTAATCTTCATTTTTCAAAATCAAAAATATTTTTGATTTTTTTTTAAATTTCTAAACCTTTTGTTATTTTTCTTTTAAGAAAAATAAAGCTTAGGAAGTATACCCTGAATATGAAAATGGCATCTTTGTTTGTTTTCAAGAAATTAAATTTCGAGTCACCTGATCCGTTCAAAAAATTTTTCCTATGCGCGAAAAAATTGCTTCAAATTTTTTGAAAGTACCATTTTTGATAACAAACAATAATATAAAAATATTAATACAAAAAAAAATTTTGTTGATTTTAGAATTTTTTGAAAATTGATAAACATGGAATTTTTGGAATTTGGTTAATTGCGCATTTTTAACGTGCAAGTTACATTTATATTTATTACATTAGAAATATTACATGAGAATTACACTTTAAAAATGCGCACTTAACCGAATTCAAAAAAATTCATTTTGGCCAATTTTCATTTTCATATTTAGGGCTCTTAAAGTAAACATTCTAAGCTTTATTTTTCTTTAAAAAAAAGTGTGGGAAGTCAAAGAAAACGTTAAAAATATTTTTGATTTTGAAAAATGAAGACTAAATTTTGAATTTTTCAAATTTCTTTTTACTCAAAATTTCACCTCCTCTATATCGAAGAGTTTTTGACTAAAGTGATCCATCTTTTTTGTAAGAAGTACCAACCAACAGTTCTAAAATTTATGCAAGTTTGAGCTGGATCGGACAACTTGATTTTTTTTGGTGAGTACACTTCCGAAATTATGGCCCATAATTTATTTATGGCCCCATAAATTTCTTCAGATCAAATAAATATTTTGCTTGTATAAAAAATAAATTACTTGACTAAAATACGTCTTGGTCAATTCAAAGACTCGAACTTTGGAGTCAAATAAATATTTCTTTGAGTGCGAAAAAAGGTTCTTAAATTCAAAAAAATGATTTAGTTGAGTTAATTCTCTCACATTTACAAGCAAAGAAATCATTTTTGGTATTAAATAAATGTCGAAAAAGAAATGATTTTTTTGAATCAAAGTACGAGTTTCTTGCCTATAAAAAATATTTAATTAAACTGAATAGACAATAGGGTGGTCCAAATTTTATTTCGAATTTTCATGCCTTCACCCCCCAAATTTGTTTGAATCCACAAAAAAATAAATGCGTTTTTTTGGAAAAAAAATTATATTTAGAGGTTCCGCAAAGCCCATGAAGTTTAACACGTATTTCGCATAAGAAAAAAAGACGTTTTTGTAAATTTTATTCAAAATCGTCAATATTAGGTGCATCGAGTTGAAACTCAACATTTCTCTTCACAATTAGCCATAGAATACGAATAAAAAATCACTTTTTAAATATCACCCCCATAAGTCTGTTTTAACCCAATAAGTGAAAAACTGGATTTTGCGAGTTTTTGGCGCTATTTGTGACTTTTTTGCGGTTTTTTTAGTACAAATTGTTTCTAAGACATAAAATATTATTTTCTACTGATAATTAGATGTTTACATAAATTGCTTAAACAATTTATTATGGATTTTAGCAATTTTCTCTTAGAATAGAGTTAAAAGTTCGCGGTTTTTTCCGAATTTTTAAACATTTTTTCAACTTTTCAGTTAGAGCGAAGCAATAATCAATTAAACTTAACAGAAATAATTGTTTAAATAATTTATTATTATTTATAACAATATTATCTTAGAATAATGCTGGAAAGTTGCGGTTTTTTTCAAATTTTTAAACATTTTTTCAACTTTTCAATTAGAGGGAGGTAATAATTATTTCAAGTCAACAAGCATAAGTGTTTAAACAATTTATTATTATTGATAACTATCTTCTATCATAGTAGTTCTAGAAAGTTGCGGTTTTCTCTGAAGTTCTCAACTTTTTGTTCACTTTTCACTTAGAGTGAGGTAATAATTAATGCAAGTTAGCAAACATAATTGTTTAAACAAATTATTATTGTTGATAACTATCTTCTTCTATATTAATGCTAGATAGTTTCGGGCTTTTTCTGAAATTTTTAATTTTTTGTCCACTTTTCACTTCTTGAGGTGATTAATGCAAGTTAACAAACATAATCGTTGAAAAAGTTCATTATTATTCATAAAAATATTTTCTTAGAGTATTGCTAGAAATTTAATGTCTTTTCTACAATTGTCCACCTTTTGTTCACTTTTCAATTAAAGTGAGGTAATAATTATTTTAAGTTGACAAACATAATCGTGTAAATAATTTATTATGATTTATTATGATTTTTAATAATATTCTCTTTAACTAATGCTAAAAATTTGCGGTTTTTTGAGAAATATTCAACTTTTTGTGCACTTTTCACATAGAGTGAGTTAATAATCAATGCAGTTTAACAAACATAATTGTTTAAACAAATTATTATTATTTATATCTAACTTCTCCTATATTTCTGCTAGAAGTTTGCCTTTTTTCTGAAATAATCAACATTTTACCCCTTTTCACTTAGTGAGGTAGTAATTAATGCTAGTTGACAAAAATAATTATTGAAACAATTGATTATTGTTTATAACTATCTTCTATTAGAGCAATGCTAGAAAGTTGCGCTTTTTTCTGAAATCTTCCGTTTTGCTTAAACTTTTCAGTTATAAACAAATAATAAATGAACATCAACGAGAATCATTTTTTTAATAGTATTCTATTTTTTTCAAACTAATAGTATATTATGCAACATGTGCGTAAAATGCGGTTTTACACACGCGATCACCACAAGTGGGTAAATCGTACGCACGAGTTGCATACGATATTTTTTCACACAGTGTGCTTAAAATGCGTTTTACGCACTAATATGGGCGTGTAAAAACGCATTTTACGCACACTGTGTCAAAAAGTATTTTTACGCTTTTGCTAATGTTTTCAAAATATTCATTGAAACAAAACGGCTATCTGACAGTAGAGATAAAAGCAAAGGGTGGAATAATTAGGATTAAGTGGGAGGAGTGCGTCTGTAAATGACTTGTAAAAATTTTGTTTTAAATTACAACACGAAGTTTATTGCAAAGTATAAAAAAAAAATTTGGAATTGCCCACATTTTACTATTAGCGAAACTTTCTAGCATTGCCCTAAGAGAAGATAGTTAAAAAACAATAACGCCTTGTTTTAATAATTATGTTTGTTAACTTGCATTAATTATTACCTCCCTAAGTGAAAAGTGGACAAGAAGTTGAAAATTTCAGAAAAAACCGCAACTTTTTTGCATTGTTCAAAGAGGGTATTATTTTTAAAAAAATAAATTGCTTAAACAATTATTTTTGTCAACTTGAATTAATTATTACCTCTCTCTAATGGAAAAGTGGACAAAGAGTGGAAAATTTTAGAAAAAACCGCAACTTTCTAGCATTATTCTAAGAGACTATTTTTATAAATAATAATTAATTGTTCAAACCATTATTTATGGTAACTTAAATTGATTATTGTCTCGCTGTAACTGAAAAGTTGAAAAAATGTTGAAAAATTCGAAAAAAACCGCGACTTTCTAACTCTATTCTAAGTTAAAATTGCTATAAACAATAATAAATTGTTTCCACAATTTATATAAACATTTAATTATCAGTAGAAAATAATATTTTAGGTATTAGAAACAATTTGTACTAAAAAAAAACCCCTAAAAAATAATAATTAATGCCAAAAACACACTTTTTAACTTATGGGGTTTTTTTAGGACCCTACGAAACAAACTTATGGGGATAATATTTAAAAAGTAATTTTTGATTCCTATTCTATGGCTACTTTTGAAGAGAAATGTTGAGTTTCAACTCGATTCACCTAATGTTGACGATTCTGAATAAAATTTACAAAAACGTCTTTTT
>JBAGKK010516131.1:0-13596 GCA_037177015.1 Euceroptres primus
TCTTATTTTCTAGCATCTTTTACAATGTGGATCTAAATTCTTAATACTAATAGGAACATAAAAGGCTTAAATATAATCCGGATGAATCCTATCCGGAACAATAATTGTGAATTTTTAATTTTCAATTGTTCAATTTCTAAAGTATTAATTCTAAGCTTTAAATTTAAAATATAGAAATGTTACAATACTTGTTCTTGCAATAAATATGAAAAAATTACAAAGAAAATTTATAAATTCAAGCATTCGAAATTGTACAATTTTAAATTTACCCTTAAAAATTAAACTTTTTTGGATTTAGGTATTTAAAACTGAATAATTAAAAGTTTGAAGATGTTCTAAACTGAACATTTCAATATCAAAGCTTTCAAAATTGAACAATTGAAAATTTGAAGTGTTTCATATCGAACTCCTTAACTCCTTTAAAATCCTGTAATAATTTAATTTGTTGTTTTTTACTAAAGATTTAAAAAATTCATTATCATCTCCGGGTTTTCCTGGACTCAAAAAATTCCTAGTCGTTTTTCATTTTACATAATATCTAGGTGAAAATTAACTTACTTAATCAAAGCAGTTATGCTATTAATAAGACATTTATTATGAAAAAATTAACGATCTTTAAACATAATTTTTATAACATTTGTTTTCAATTTTTATTAAGCTGGTGGACTGAATGGAACATTTAATATCGAGATGAATAAACTGTAATTTAACATTTCTGATTAAAGGATTGTTTCTTTTTGTACCACGCGGAAACGTAAAGATTGTATTTAATATGATTTATTCCCCTATCTTCCCCTATTTTTGTGAATAAATTACTCTATTTCCCCCCATTTTTGAGAGCATTTTGGGCTGTGAAGCATGAAAGAGTCATCGATTAATCGTTAGCTCCTCTCATTTTACTCTGATTAGAAATCTTGAGATTGTGCATTTCTTAATTCTTTGGAATGAAATATTTCTCTAAAAATCTTTCGACTTGATGTATTTCTCTAAGTAGGAGAGTTGAAACCTCTTCTGCGATTCAACAGAAATTTTATTCAATCTTTTAAATTCAGTGGCTTTTGTTTCGTGTATCATCATGTACCACACTCCGGTTTGAAATTTTGTGAATTTATCTTTGCATTTCAGCAGCAATAAATTCCATAAAAAGCAAATTTACCATGCTTCTGATAAATTCGAGGTCACAAAGTTCGTCATAGATTCCCACTGAGTGTTTCACAAAAGCGTAATCAAGCTCTGAACATGTGCCATTAATGGAGACACATGGCTGCAATAATGGAAAGAATCTGCTTCTCGCATATCTGCAAAGAGTTTTTTACTCTGCTTTTCTGTATCGATGGTCGCTCTAGTGTCTTTACACAATTTAAATGTCAGAGAAAGTTCAGAATTGATCGGTTTTACCTATTGATCTGGCAAGGTTAGGACTGATTTATTCACCTTTGGATAAAATTTATCCTCCCTTAAATCTCAGAGCCACCGAACAATCTGTATTTATCAATTTGCAAAAAAGTTTAATTCCCATCAAATAAATAATTGCAGAATAATATGAAGAAAAATAGTAATTTCGGTTTAATAATTGGCACTTTATTTCCTTTCAAATGGGATCCGTGGTAAGTAGAACCCACTAGTTTCCTTCCTCGTCAGGAAATGTTATTGAACACGGAAAGCATCGTACTTATCGTTAGCAGAAAATTCAGATTTTATCTACGTTCACTGTTTGGATTCACAAAATGCAGGATCATTTTGATTTGCTCCTATTGTTACATTTTGTATTCGAATTTTGTATAGTTTTATACACTTTAAAGTGCAATCTGGATATTTTAGAGAGCCAGTTTCTATTATCCTTATTCCTCAAGGACCTTTTCAGGACTTGCATCCTTCTTGATGTAATTCGCTTAACTTGATTGAAAGTATTAGTGCAGAGAGTCTTTAGGGATTTTAAGCAGGCCGACACTCAACATGGGTAGATTTTACACACACATTTACTCGCAAACTGAAAAAATACTGCTGTTTTATTAGTTGGAACAATTATTTTATTAGTTGCTCGTGCTAATTGAATAGTCATTTGAACTAATAACATAGTTGTCCCAAATATAAAATAGCAGTACCATATCTTATAAACGAATTAGTTGGCCCAACTAACCATTTTTTTTCAGTGCACTCATACGTGTTTTGAAGAATCACATTCATTCTTCTACAAACAAACGCTTTCCACGCCAATAATCAAGCCTCTAAAGCCACGAAACCTTCGATGGTTTAGCATAACCAGCTAGTAGTGAGTGGATTCGGCTGGAATGAACTTTAGATTCGCTTTGATCGCCTCGTGTGAAACCCACTTTGTGCCACTGGCTTTATTCGAAATTCTCAAGGAGGATATTTGCAAGGCTCCATAGTTAAAAGTGGTTCAGTTTTAGTAATTCTAATAATTTGCGAACTAGAAGTTTAAGGGAAAACAAACTTTTACGATTTCAAAGATTTTGAAAGATTTAAACATTTTTACAAGATTTCACTGTAGACTTTACTCTATGGAGTAAAAGATACATTTCATAATGTCGCACAATGGCGCCGAATGTAGTGCCTGTGGACAAACTAACTTTTGACCCAAAATTTTCAATCGATTTAGATGTTCTTTTTTTAAATTAAAGCTTATAAGATTTCCAACCGAGTTATCGAAGCATATTTTTGAAAATGTTATTTAAAATTTTCTTTACTTAGCAATGAAAATGAAAAAAAAAAATTATAAGAAGGTTTCATTTTGCAGGAAATTTATTCGAATACACCTTTAATTAGTGCACAAACATTTCATAAATAAAGTTCAGTGGTGCTAAATCTGTAAAAAAAATTCGAATTGTTATAAGCAAATTAGTGGATAAAAGTGATTTTCTGAATATAAGCGATGCATGAAAACTTCTGACGTGTACTTTTGGGAGAAAATGTATGTATGTATAAAGATATTTACTTATTATTTATAAAAGATAAAGACCAAAAGTTAATAGTTTAAACAAATTTTATAAACAAATTCATAATGTCGCCATTTATGAATAGATTGGTTTCATTTTTTTATTAGAACCAATTACAAATATCTTGCCTTTTTGTGCGATACTTTTTTGGTAAATGACAATTGTAAATAGTTTTAACAAACTTAATTAACAAATGCATAATATAATCATTTTTCGATAGACTTCGTTTTTTCTGCAGAATCACTTGCTATTATTTATTGCCATTGTCTCTTGCTGTGATGCTTGCCTACTAAAATATAATTGTTAATTGTGTTAACTTATAACTTATTAATGTTAACTTATAACTTATAAATGTTAACTTATAACTTATAGATGTTAACTTATAACTTATTTATAATTATATAAATTATATAACTTATAACTTCGTTTCTTTCTGGTATCGGGTTTATTTAGGGCAACCTTACTCTAATGTTTTCCTAAATTTGAAGTTTTTCTTTTCAACGAATGAATTTGCTCAGGATTTGTTCACTGAAGCTTATTAAATACAAAGCAGAAATCCATTTTTTAAAAATATGTACTCTAGTGAACAGTATGCTTTATTTAAAAATTATATTTTACAAAAATCTTTATTATTCGTTTAGTACGGATTTTACATACGCTGCATGAACTCACAGTTTTGCACTTAGTGCAAACTATGTGACCACAAGGTATCAAAATCTTTTCGCTGATTCCTTTTCTGTAAGAATCGCAGGCTCGGTAATTGTTAGCTGTGGAAAAAAAAATATAACTAATTGTTGAAGTTTTGTAGGTTTTCGTAGACAAAACCCTTATAACAGCATTCGTAAAGTTGATAATTTGAAAATACATGAAAAGTACACAGACATTTATTCATATTCACGTGCATACATACAACATACTCGTACGTATATCTGGGAGATGCGCACAGTGGTTCAAACTGGGAATTTACTGTTCATAATCATCCACAGGCTGAATATAATTTTGAATGGTTTTTGGATTTTTTTTCAAAATGCCCAGCATAAAATTCTTAATAAACGTAAGGAATCCGTTTTTTGAATTTGTTTTTATGTTCAACAATATATAAATAAATACAGTGGGCAAATTGGCCATTTAAAATATATGACTTTTTATTTGTGCACAAATTACTTAAATAAACTCTGTATTGATCAGAATTATTGAAGGTAGACTTAAATGAGATAAATAATTTATTCAATATTTTATTTTATTCTTATAAACAATTTATTTAAACAAATTCTCCAATGTGTCAGTTTTTTGGCGAAAACCATTATTTTGACTTAAAATTATTGTAATTTATTACTAGAATGGTACTTAGTAACAAAAAATGTTTAAAAATTGATAATTTTTTATTTAGAAGCAATCTACAATGTTATAAGAAATTTTTTAAACTATTAAAGCACATTGATAGTTCAAAGGTCATAACAGAAAAATTAATGCTTATGACCGAATCCAGTTTAAATCAGGCAGGCTGACTAACTTCAAGTTGCAGCATTTGTTACGGATGAAATATTTTATTTCTCGAAGAAAATAAGAGGATACCGTATTTTTCGGATTTGGGAAAAAAATATTTTTGACGAACTTTTCGTATTTCCATTTTAGATGCTAAAAATTAAAACAAACCGATTAAATTTTCTTTAAAACTGCGGCATCTTTTTCTAATTATGATAATCAAATATTCTTTTTGATTGTTGTAGGGCTTTCTGCTTTCTTTCTAAATCCATAGGAAATTTTGAAAAAGGTAAAAAATTAACAAAATGGAGGCAGTTTTTCCGAAAGTAAATAAAAATACGGTATCCTCTTATTTTCTTTGAGAAATGACATATTTCATCGGTCGACACTCATGGAGTTAGCCAAATATTTTAGTTCTTTGAAACGTAAAAAAGATCCTGAAAAATTGATTATAATTATTTCAGAATATTGTAGGAAAAATTCGAAAACTATAATTTAGTATAAATATATTACAATAAGCCACTACTTTACTAATTAAGGAAAGTAGTAAGTTAAGCAAAATGTGAATTATTAGGTCACTAATTTAGGAAGCAAATTATTACTTTTCAGTTATTTATTGGCCATTTTATACAATTTGAATTCAATCTACTTTTTTACAATTACTTTTTGTTTCTCCACACATGAATCTGCAAAATAATTTTTCTTATTTTAGAATAATGTAGGCAAGAATAACGGAGAAAAATAGTTGTTTTCAATTTCCATAAATGGTAACAACATAAGCTTTTCTGTTGATTTTACTGAAAATTTGCGAGGGGATATTCATTCCGGAAATGATACTCGGAAATCTCAGTTTATCTCTCTTTTTTTTCAATTGTTTTTCTATTTCTGCCTCCCTTCCACTTATTGGCAATCGATGAAAATCAGAGGAATTCACGGCAGTCGATTGCCCAGTGAATAGCGTCGAAAATTTGTTAGATTTACTGATAATTCTGTTAGATTTACTGAAACTATCAATAAAAGTAACAGGCGATTTAAGATGTTGTCACCATTTTTTTTAAATTTGGTAAAAATCTGTAAATTTAACAACTTTTTCTCCGTGTTTGAAATAGAATTGAATATAAAAATAGTTTAAGTTTCTTGCATTATATCTGTATTAATTGTAAGTTAAGAAAACCTTTGAAGGGCATGCAAAAAGGGAAACTTAATCATAAATAATGATTGATGGAAAGGTTAATAATAATTGAAAAATAAAATTAAAACACATCATTCAAATAAAATAAAACACACAACCCGGTATCCCGTTCTTGAAACCTCCAACCAGTAGAATCGCTGTATTTATAATACAGTCCAGGTTTTCCTGTATCTTTCGAGACACAACTTTTTAAAACATGTGATAATATTTTTAAACATTTGAAGGCGGTTTTTAAATGAATTGGCATACCAAAAGTATTTATTTAATAATATAACATTTAATAATAACAAGCTTATTTTTTATACAATGATTACGTAATTTCCTTGTCATGACTTGTGTGTCAGATTGCTTTACATTTTTTTAATGCCAGAAACTGGTTTACGATCACAATATATTAATACAAGTAAATAAAAGTTTATAAAAATGATCTGGAAATCGAAAGAAGAAACTTTTTCGAAATTTTCCCATGGTTAATCTCGATTACTTCAAATTTTTCACGTATAAATGTTGTGTTTCAAAAAAACACATTAAAATGGACAAAAAGACAAATCTTTATAAATTTTTTTTAAAACGTGAAAATGTTTAATTAACCATAGGCAATACTTTCGTCATCGGATAAAAACCCTTCAAGGAATATGAATTTATCATGGATTTTTCATTTGAACTCTCATAAACTCCTTTTATGGGATCCCAAAATCCACCCTCATAACAGAGTGGAATATTGACACGGAATATTCACATTAATTATCACTTTTTCCCCATTTTTCTTTCTTAGATCCACATTAATGGATAAATCACACGATTTTATTTAATTTATAATTAATTTTTTATTGTTTAAATAATTTCTATTTGTATAAATAATACATTATTTTACAAATATTATACATGAATGGTTCCTGAACAATTTCACTTTCTTGAGTTAGGCTATTTGTCCGAAACACCCTTCATTTACAATTTGACAAAGTTATTAATCTTTGAAAAAATTAAAAAATTTTATTTAACCCACTGAAAGCTTCTAAGGCTCATCTCTACTCGAAGGTTCACAACAATAATGAAAACAGCATACAAGGGAAAAAATTACGGAACTCATGTCTGCTTTTATTTCTTCAAACTTATTCAGATGAAAAAGTTTTTTTCAGTTGTTTTAATATGATAGTCACACTTTTTCTTCTGTTCGTTTGGTATCCTGCTGGCTTGATTTAAATAGGCTACACGTATTTGTATAAGTATCTTTGAAATTCCACGTCGTTCCACGTGAAGTTCAGTGATTTGCTGGAGATTATATTTCATGACACTCGACAAAGATATTTCACCTAGATGCGGCAAGGGTTTAGCTGGGCCACATGCCGCGAAAGCAGCGCAGTCGGCAGTTTTGTGTTTTCGGGCATATTCGACACTATTCGTCGAGGTTCGGCACTGTCGCTAAATTTAAAGCGACTGCTTCGACCGTACGCCGCAAGGTGGCGCTTTCAACAGTTTTTTGGTCGAGCGGGTATTTTAAATTTTTCAATCAGTTTCATCTATTTATGCATGTAGAGGCTTAAAATGTACTTTTTCCTACTTGAAAAAATTTATATTAATAATAAATTTATTCTCATTGTAGAATAAAAATGAAAATCGGTTTGAGATATAGGACATAATTAAGAATGAATGAGTCACACAATATGATTTGATTATGAATTATAATTGTTATGAAAAAGATATTACAAGATAATACTTAACTGGAATTAAATGTTCATAATAATCTTATAAGAAAAAATATGAAATCATTTATTATAATTTTAATTAAAAACTGGAAATATAATGTAGATAAAATTACTAAATTTTATAATTAAGACTTGGATGGGGTATCAACTTATAAAAATAATGTAAAGCGTTAATAAAGTAAATTTGATAATGAAATAAATAAAGACAGTATTTTAAATGAGGGAATTTGGGGTATAATTGACAAGCTACGCTAATAAGAACTGTTTGCACTATTTATACTTGTAATATTTATATGTATAATGATGGTTGCCAAAAGATTGACCATTGTAAGTCCCACTTGTTTTTCCACATTACCTTTGATTAATAAAGTTTTTCAAAAAATGCTTCTCTCATTATAGTACTTATATGTAAACAAGCAAAATGAAATAAAATTTCAAAATTTTAAACTCGACTTAGTTAAAAAAAAATTTAAGGGTGATTGCCAAAAAGTTGATCATCTTATACCACGACCAATCCAAAAGAGTATGAAAAAACGAAATAGAGAGATCAAGAAATATATTTGTGATAGTTATGAATTCTATACGAAAATAACTCCTATACCTATGTTTCTGCGTAATAAGCATGGAATCTTACGTTTCTAAGTAATGTGAATACATAAGAAGTTGATGCACTACTTTCGGAATGGAAATCATTTTCGGGGAGTTTGAGAGGAAAAATATGAAGTCGGACGTCCCTAACATCAAAAATCACTAAGTTCGCAATGTATGACATTCGACCTTGACAATATAAATATTTGAAGAATCTTTTAAAAATATTTCAAAAACAGGTAAAAATTATTAAAAATATGGAAAACATCTCTCATTGCGCGATCTACTTGATATTGACTACACATCTTTAATATATCCTCTCGTTTAATAAAATTTTAAATTAATAGTTCGATAAATATGACATTTTATAAAAAATATTGTGCAAAAATAGTGATTATTATTTACTGCTATTCGGAAATACTGATGACAAATCGATTTTCAACTGTATGAAAATCTTCATTAGCCTGAAATTAACAAATCTACGTCGTATTTTGATACGATCTTCGAGTTTTATCTTAAAATAGCAAAATCGTAAAACCTGACACAAAACTTGGGGACAGACTTTGGAGCGATTTTTCGCATATTTAACTATAAAATATTCAACTTATCACTTCATAATTGTCTTTTAAAACTAATTTCAATGAATTTTCATAAGCCCAAATTATTAAACAAAATATTTTTGATATTATTTAGCAATTTTCTATTTTAAATTTGTTTGGAACATCGCGTAGCCTGATATTTTTCAACCATTTTTATTGATAATTTCTAAACGAAGTCGTCTAAAATTTTGAAATTTTCCTTCCTTTTTGGCAATCACCCATAAGAACATTTGAAATAATTGTAACAGGGTTCTGACATGTTTCGAAACCAATTTAGACTTCATCATGAGGGAAAAAATATTTTTTACATGGGGATCTAATGGTTTATATTATAAAATTATTATTTTTTTTTAAATATCTGCCTAAAAAATTGACTCTATAATAAAGTCTCGCTCTTTTTGATGTTTCTCAAGTTTCTTTTGTGATTAAAGAGAAGAAATGGAAAATGCAGATAAAACGACCTAAAAACAAATAAATCCTCATAAATGTTCAACTTATCTTTTAAAATTTCAAATGAGCAGTTCACGTCTGATTTAGAACATAACACTTCTTGTTCAAGGACTGTACGTGAATTTTTTTGAGTTTGAAACGCTCTGTGTATTTGTTTTGTTGTACTTATTTTTGCTACAGTATAAAATTAAAAAAGTTTTTGGAACTGTAAGATTAAAAATCAATTTTGATGTGATTAAAGCGGTAGGATTAAAATAGTGCCTATTTGAAATTTTAAAAGATAAGTTGAACATTTATCAGATTTCATTTGTTTTCACCTCGTCATATCTGCATTTTCTCTTTCTTTTCTTTAATTACAAAAGAATTTTGAGAGACATCAAATGGACAGAAATTTTATTATAGAGCCAATTTCTAGGCAAATATTTTTGAAAAAAATATAATTACATAATATCAAAAATTAGATCCCCAAGTAAAAAATATTTTTTCCCTGATGATGAAGTTTAAATTGGCTTCGAAACATGTCGGAACTCTGTTAAAATTATTTCATAGGTTCATAGGCTCATATCTGTCTCTAATGAGCCAAAAATTGGATTTTAAGAAATTGTGATTTTGTGCTGACCTTTTTTTGTCAAGTTTGTTCTTTTCACAATTTGGTTTGTATGAAGTGGAATTTCTTTTATATGTGTACGATCATATTATGCATTTGTTAATTAAGTTCATTAAAACTATTAACAATTGTTATATAACAACAAAGTATCGCGCAAAAAGACTATTAGCGAAAGATTTTTTAATTTTAGGCTAACGAAGATTTTCATACGATTTTCCTACGAAAATCGATTTATCATCAGTATTTCCGAATAGCAGTAAATAATAATCACTATTTTTGCACAATATTTTTTATAAAATTTCATGTTTATCGAACTATTAGTTTAAAATTTTATTAAACGAGAGGATATAATAAAGATGTGTAGTCAATATCAAATAGATCGCGCAATCAGAGATGTTTTCCATATTTTTAATAATTTTTACCTGTTTTTGAAATATTTTTAAAAGATTCTTCAAATATTTATATTCTCAAGGTCAAATGTCATACATTGCGAGCTTAGTGATTTTTGAAGTTAGGGACGTCCGACTTCATATTTTCCTCTCAAACTCCCCGAAAATGATTTCCATTCCAAAAGTTGTACATCAACTTCTATTCATAAATGGTCACTAATTTGTTTATAACAATTCGAAAATTTTTTTACATATCTAGCACTGCTGGATCTTATTTTAAAAATATTTCTGCACTAATTAAGGATGTATTTGAATAAATCGGGTAATTTCCTGTAAAATGGCAGCTTCTTATTTAAAAAATTTTTCATTTTCATTATTATTTCATTATTAAATAAAATAGTTTTAAATAACATTTTCAAAAATATGCTTCGACAACTTTTTTAGATATTTTATAAGCTTTAATTAAAAAAAGAACTTCTAAATCGATTGAAAAGTTTGGGATAAAAGTTAATTTGTCCACAGGCACTCCATTCAGCGCCATTGTGTGGCGGATGTCTCCTAAAAAGTTCGATTTTAAATTAAATATAAACGAGCTTTTTATTTTCAGATTTTCATACTCATTCAATCTTTTTGAAAAGTTTATATTACTTCTATTTCCATTTCTCAAATGTCATTTTCATAAGATAACTGATATCCACTTTATATTGAAAATGCACTTCCATATTGAAAAAAAACTTACATTGTAAAGTTCTTTCACTTGTTTCAATCTCAGACATTCTTCAAGGAAAACCCATTGCCTCTTCATATAAATATAGCTTCACAAACAATTGCCTGATAAAGTAAGTGAAAATCGTGGATAAAACAGACATATTACCTTGCCTGGATTGATTTGTCATGACATTAGTCTAGTGCTTTACATACTATTTCCTCTACAAGTATATTCTTTCCATATCATCTAGAAAATAATTTTTTATCTTAACCCAAAATTATCCAAAGGTTAAAGTGTGCATCCTCTTATGTAATAATAAAAGGAAGATTAAATTTGACCTCCCTATTGACCTATTCAATTAAAATATAAATATGACAGTCTGTTTCGATTTTATTGAAACACTTTCCTTACTTTTTTCGTTAATTTAATTTATTAATAAAACTTTCGAGCTTAATAAATTGTAGTTTCCCTTTAATTTTAAAATAACAAGCTACTAATTTTTATTCTGATGAGCGTTTAAGGCGGTGTTTATCTCCCGAGGGCAGGGCATAAAAACGTTAAGGTCGACTCGGAGGTATGAGAAAAACCTCCAAGTAGGGTAGGAAGTTAATTACATGGGACAGAGATATTGATCAAATAACTGGATACCAGGAAAACTTGGTTAAAAGCACAATAATGCCACTCATTATACGGCCCTGGTTGGGTTGTATCATAATCGGTTTATGAAGATTGTGAAACCGCCACTCTATGGTTGAAATTTGATATTCTCATCATTTCATGTCGAGGTTTACGCTCTAACAGTATTCTGCTTTAACCACGTTACTAAGTGCTACTGCGTCAGTCCAGAAATTGTCTCTTTGAGGATCGAATTCTCAGGCACACTCCATTTAAAAATAGATCTATGATAAATCCTAATATCAGATATCTATCCTTCACTGTCATAAATCTTTTGATTCGTAATTTCACTTGATTTTGCAAAATAAGTCAATTTTCACTTGATCCTACATCTTATATTGGATTTACAATAATTATCGAAATTTTCTGTTGATTTTAGGAATTACATTCGAAGGATAACGATTATTTAGAATTAAATTCTGAATATGTGGGTATGTGCATGTGTAATTAATGAGCAGTCAGTTCTATTGGATCTGACGATCACAGCAGACGTGCATCAGTAGTAATGTACCGCAAAAGTCAGACCAGGGAGAGGAATTGACACGAATGGTTGATCATATGTTGAAACGCTTTTCGATTCATAAATCATTCAATTTTATGCAAATTTTCATAAAAATGTTTCAAAATTAAACAATAATTTATAACCAAATTTAAATAATTTATTACAAATTCATAATTTAAATAATTGACAGTTTGCCCATCAAATTAAAACGCAGAATTTTCAACTGTCTAAATAAAAAAAATATTTATTGAAGAAATAAATATAAAACAATTTTAAATATAAAGGTTTAGTGCATTAGAGTGTCACACGAAATCCCGATTTTCGATCTTCCAAAACCTTGAAGTGGAAATTTCTTTCTCATGGAGAGAAAGTTATTCTGTATTTTTATAGATTAAAAAAAATTGTTTAGATGTCACCAAAGTTGTTCTTACCGCACAGTAGGGAATAATGATTAAAAAATGTTCAAAATACGATTCCAGCTAAAATTGTAAACCCATTTACAATTATTAACACGTTTTTATTAGCTCGCTTCCTTGTCTGTACTCTTGTCTGTACGGGTCAAATTTTGTAATTAATTTTTCATGCACTTCTAATAGAGATAGAGACTTGAACATTTGCACGTAAGTTAGAAATGGATGACAATGCAATATAATACAGTAGGGGGGGGGGGCACAAAATGAATTAAATCTAAAAGTTGCTTAATTTTTGTGATTCTTTAATCGAGATGACTAATACTGATTGCTAAATTACGTGCATACAAGATTAAAAAGTAGAAAATAATTTAAATAAAAATAAAAAAAATTTTTAAAACCATGTTTTTAAATGAACTAAAAAGTATAAAATAATTCATCCTAGTCAAATGCAGTTTTATAACTCCATGCAAATTCATAATCTCATAAACGTTACTAGAAAAATTATTCCCCATGAAAAACGTTTGGCGCCTGCAATAGATATAAGTAATAACTGTAAGAGTATCTATCATTTAAATTAATCATACAACCGGCTAAGACAAACTATTCATGCACTAAAATTGTATTGCAGCCGCCCCACGTTTTTCGTGGGGAATAATTTTTCTAGTAGCGTTTATAAGATTATGAATTTGCATGGGGTTATAAAACTGCATTCGACTAGGATGAATTATTTTATACTTTTTAGTTCATTTGAAAACGTGGATTTAAAATTTTTTTATGTTTATTTAATTTATTTTAAATTGAAGCTTTTAAATTTTAAATTTAAATTAAATTGAAGCTTTTAAATTCAAGAAATCTGTGAGAGCTGATTTTTGTAAAAAGTTGTTAATTTTTGTTTTATTTAAATGTAAAATTTAATACAATACTGGTGTTCTTGGATGAGGTAAAATGGTAGAGTGCGAGGAGAACTGGGGCTTGTTAGATCACAGAGGTTTCATTCCAAGAGGATGGGGGGGGGGATGTCTCACTGGGGCACCGTCCACAAACTGAGTGGCTTCTGGGATGCCGTCCAGCGGGAAGGGTCGAGGGGGATAGGAGGTCTCTCTCTGGCACACCGTCCAGAAACCGAGTGGCTTCTGGGATGCCGTCCAGAGGGAGGGGAGCGTGGAGAGAGGAGGTCTCTCTCTCTCTCTGGGACACCGTCCAAAGACCGTGAGGTTTCTGGGATGCCGTCCAGAGGGAGGCGAGCATGGCGAGAGAAGGTCTCACTCTGGGACACCGTCCAGAAACCGAAGGGCTTCTGGGATGCCGTCCAGAGGGAGGGGAG
>JBAGKK010516142.1:0-13596 GCA_037177015.1 Euceroptres primus
GGCAATTTAAATACGACGGATTGAAAAGAAGGACTGAAAATTGTTCAACTATTAAGACTTTCAATTTGAAATTGTACGAGATTGAGCAATTTAATTTTCTAGTTTATAAATTAGAATCTAAGATTATTCAATATTGATCGTTTTATTTTTCATTACTTAACTACTAAAACTTTCAAGTAGAAATTGTACAACTTAAAGAGCTAATTTATCCGATATTGAACGTACATAGTTTATTTAGAATCATTTAAGTATTGAAAGGTTTCCATTTTTAAATTACACAATTTTCAACTAATTGAATTTAAACCAAAAAATGTAGTAGCTTTCATAATATTCTTCAAATATTGAATATCGAAATGAATAAAAATAATTACCACTGAGGCGTGTTTCATAGAAAATTCTGTAACAAAACTAAGCATAATTTCGCAAATGCTTCTTTGCGAAAGGCGGTGATCACCAGCAAGTGATAAACATAAGTGCTCGAAAGACTTGGAGAATTCGAATGAGAACAACTCCATCTCGGGATGCGTCAGTACCGACAAATCGTGCATGAGTAACAGCATCTGCTATGATTTCGGTACAAGCAGCACTAGCTGGGTGACCTGGATCTAAAATACGCCGGTAAACGAAAGTTAAGTTTTATTTTCAAATTTTAGAGTTAAACTTTGATTTGGGACAAAAATATGGACACACATAAAATTCAATAGGAGATTTCTTTATTAATTGCAGATAATGCAAGAATAATTACTGGTCCAGTAACTCCAGTTTGGTGCGATTGGTTTTTGGAGTTGAACCAATAATGAAAATAGAATTTCTTCCAGGCATTGGCAATATTCAATTGCAGAAAAGTGGGTAAATTCGTGAGGTAACACTGGAGGAAAGTGATCGCTGAAGTCCGAACTGGTCTCCTACAAATGCCACAAAGTTCCGTGATTCCCTGAGAAAATAAAAATCAAATGTACACAAGATAGAATATGGAATTTGCAATATAGGGATTAATTAGGAACAAATTTTCTACCTGCAAAAGTGGTTTTCACCCTTGTGACCAAAGACAAACAGGCTCCGTTTCTCCTTTCTGAACCCAACACTGGAAAACCTGAGCAGCCCTCGTATGCAAGGTGTGCATCAACTTCAACAATTAAATCAGTTTCAGATCAAAAGTTGAAAACTAGTAGATTATATGCGTGTCTCAGGGAGAGTCTGGAAGCGATATAAAGTGTTAGAATTATCATTCAAAATTTATTGGGATTTTGATACTTTAAAAATCGTCATCTATTACCTTCATCTTCAAATTCTATTTCAAACCAACCCTAGATCAAATTTGAAAACTTGTGGATAATAGAGGTGCCTCAGGAAGGTTGCCGGAAGTGATACGAATAGTCAGAAATGCAATTTATGCAAGAAATTGAGAATGAAGAAAAATGAGAAATGCAAATTCTCATTCTTGTCATTTATCTGGAAATTCATTCTAAAACCACCCCTAGGTCTACCTTCAAAGTTTGTGGATAATAGAGTTGCTGCAAGAGGGTTACCGAAAGAGATTCGAACAATCAGAAATGTAATCTAAAATTTTTTGTGAACTTCGATACTTTGAAAATACTCATTTTTGATATTTTTCTGGAAATTCTTTTTGAAACCACTAATTTGAAAACTTGTGGATAATAGGAGAGTTGTCGGAAGTGATGTCAATAGTCATAAATGCATTTTAAAATTTTCATTCATTTCATTTTTGTGATTAATCTTGAAATTCACTTTGCAACCACCCCTATGTCTCAGTTGAAAGCATGTGGATAATAGGGGTACTCAGGAGAGATGCCGGAAGTGATGTCAATAATAAACAAATACAATTTAAAATTTTTTTGAGTTTTGATACTATGAAAATTGTTATTTCGGACATTTTTCTAGAAATTATTTTTGAAACCATCTCTAGGTCTAATTTGAAAACATGTGGATAATAGGGGTGCTCAGGAGAGATGCCGGAAGTGATGTCAATAATCACAAATACAATTAAAAATTTTTTTTGATTTTTGATACTTTGAAAATTGTTATTTTTTGTCATTTTTCTGGAAATTCTTTTCAAAATCACCCCTAGGTCTAATTTAAAAACTTGTTAATAATATGGGTGCCTCAGACGGATGGTCGGAAGTGATGTCAATAGTCACAAATGCTATTTAAAATTTTTTGCGTACTTCGATACTTTGAAAATTCTCATTTGTATCATTTATCTGGAAATTTATTTTAAAACCACCCCTAGGTCTGATCAAAAGCTTGTGGATAATAGTAGATAATACCCTCAGGAGAGTAGTCAAAAGTGATGTCAATAGTCACAAATACAATCTAAAATTTTTGTGGACTTCGATACTTTGAAAATTCTCATTTTTGTCATTTATCTTGTAATTCATTTTAAAACCACCCCTAGGTCTAATTTGAAAGCTTGTGGTTAACAGGGGTGCCCCAGGAGGGTTGCCAGAAGTAGTGCCAATAGTCAGAAATGCAATTCGAATTTTTTTGGAACTTTGATACTTTGAAAATTGCCCTTCTTGACATTTTTCTGGAAATTCTTTTTGCCACCACCCTTAGGTCTAATTTGAAAACTTGTTGATTATAGGGGGTACCTCAGGACGGTTATCGGCAGTGATATTAATTTAAATGCAGTGATGCAATTTAAAATTTTTTGTGGACTTCGATACATTGAAAATTCTCATTTTTGTCATTTATCTTGAAATTCATTTTGAAAAAACCCCTAGGTCTAATTTGAATGTTTTTGGATAATAGGGGTGCCTCACGGGGATTGCCGAAAGTGATTCGAATAATCAGAAATGCAACCTAAAATTTTTTGGGACATTGACACTTCAAAAAATGTTACTTTTGACATTTTTCTGGAAATTCTTTTTGAAACCACCCCTGGGTCTAATTTGAAAACATGTGGATAAACGATGTGCCTCAGGACAGTTGTTGAAAGTGATGTCAATAGTCACAGATGCAATCTAAAATTTTTTGTCGACTTCGATGCTTTGAAAATTCTCATTTTTGTCATTTATCTTGAAATTCATTTTGAAACCACCCCTAATAGATAACCACCCCTAGGTCTAATTTGGAAGCTTGTGGATAATAGGTTTGTTTCAGGAGGGTTATCAGAAGTGATGCCAAGAGTCAGAAATGCAATTTATTTTTTTTATGGGACTTTGATACTTTGAAAATTGTTATTTTTGTCATTTTTCTGTAAATTCTTTTTGAAAACTCCCTTAGATCTAATTTGAAAACTTGTGGATAATAAGGTTGCCTTATGAGGGTTGTCGGAAGTGAGTTCAATAGTCAGAAATACAACTTAAAATTTTTTCGGGTTTTGATACTTCGAAAATTGTCATTTTGGTCATTTTTCTGTAAATTCTTTCTGCAACCACCCTTAGATCTAATTTGAAAACATGTGGATAATAGGTGTGTCTTAGTGGAGTTGTCGGAAGTGATGTCAATAACCAGAAATGCAATTTCAAATTTTTTGGGACTTTGATACTTTGAAAATTGTTATTTTTGTCATTTTTCTGGAAATTTTTCTTGAAACCACCCCTAGGTCTAATTTGAAAATTGTGAATAATACGCGTGCCTCAGGCGATAATACGATAATACGGGTGCCTGAGTGATGTCAATAGTCACAAATGCATTTGAAATTTTTTCTGGACTTCGATACTTTGAAAATTCTCATTTTCGTCATTTATCTAAAAATTCATTTTAAAACCACCCCTAGGACTAATTTGAAAGCTTGTGGATAATAGGAGTGCCTCCGGAGGGTTGAAGGAGGTGACGCCAATAACCAGAAATTAAATTTAAATTTTTTTGGGTTTTGATACTTTGAAAATTGCTATTTTTTTCAGTTTTTTCTAAATTGTTTTTGAAACCACCCTTAGATCTAACTTGAAAACTTGTGGATATTAGGGGTGCCTCAAGAGTGTGGTCGGAAGTGATGCGAATAGTCAGAAATACAGTTTGAAATTGTTTGGGATTTTGATACTTTGAAAATTATTATTTTATACATTTTTCTGGAATTTCTTCCGGAAACCACCCTTAGGCCTAATTTCAATACATGTCGATAATAGGGTGATCTCTGGAATGTTGCGGGTGCAGAAACGATAGTTTCATATGCAATGTAAGTTGCAAATATCGTGGGGCAGGTTGGCAGTTTGACGCTTGACGTTGTGGAATTTCCACAAAAGCTGCAATAGGGGAAACCACTGCTGCCGTTCTGATGAAGAAACTGTACAACTACATTTGAAACGAACAGAAATATTTAATAAAACACATTTGCATCTGTATCTTTTAACGTATCAAAGTTTTTGAAAAAGAAAGTTCTGTTCTTGAATCAGTCAGACATGCTCTATTCATTAAAAGAGAAAAAAATGACGAATTCCAATCACTTATACGCAAAACTGTAGATATGCTAGATATTAATACACAAAGTCGCCGAGAATCCTTACTATTAAACACATCTGCGCACATGTGCTGCCGAATAGAGGAATCAGCCTTCAGGAACCTCTGAGTTTTCTGCTGGAGAATCTTAACAACTACAAATTTTCTAAAAATTAATAAAAAATAAAATTATTATGTAATTATTAATTTATTATTAAATTACAATTAATTGTTTATTTTATTATTTCAGATAATTAATAATAATTATATTAATAATCAACTAGAATTATTTTTGCTTGACAAATAAAAAATGCAGATGTGCTATTGAAAAGAAGGATAGATGGCTTAAAGTTACCCTCGAATCCAGGTGAAGAAACTTAACATGTACTTGTGCTATTCGATTTCAGGAAATCGAACTGCAGAATGACCGAGGATCTTCATGAGCATAACACATCTGCGCAGATGTGTTTTTTTAATCAGGAACTGACAGCTCAGATCAGTCTCAAATCCTGGAATTCTCGTAAATATGCTACAATTTCTGCAGATGTATTGTTTCTTCATGAGGAATTCTCGAAAATCGCTGCAGGTATGCTAATTGAGACTTAATTATCTCGAGATTTGATTAAAATTTGTACTAATGATAAGCATAGTTAAATTCGTCTTTTTATTACGAATCCAACCATATAAAAAACTCAGTTTTGATGAAAATGCAGTAGTACAGTTTCTTCATCAGGACGACAGACTCAACAGTAGATAATGATTAATAGTAGATAATCCTTATTAACTAGAAAACTAGCTGAGAATCTTGGTTGGTTCTTTTGGTCATTTCAGCAATGATAATGCCTTGCCACACAAATTTTCATTGAAAAAGTATCATTAATTATTGTGTGAAAGCAAAAACTTAATTTTCAGCATTAAAAAAATTTCACCTTTTTTTTATTCATGCTTTTCATCTAAATGAAATTTTTATGAGCCATGGTTTTACATTATAATCAAAATTTGAAGGTTAAGGAACAATATTGTTACAATTGAACAATATTGTGTTAATTTTTTTATTTATAGATATTTCAGGACTTTTCATTTGACATTCCATTTTCCAACAGTTTTTTTTTTTTTTTGAAAGAGAAGGTGGAAATGCATTTAGGCACACAATGAGGAAGAGAGTGGTAGTGTGGGACTCATCCGGCGGACCGGTCATACCCACTGAAACCACCACCTCTGTGCACCAACGCTCTTTAAAAACCACCCCCCTTTAACTGCGCCAGACAGTGCCCCCGGAACCGCTTTCGCATTACTTCAGGGCCACTGCCTATAGGCGCCAATACGCCGAGCCTCAACGTCCTCTCAGTCGCCTACCTGGCCACACTCTAAGAGCCAGCCCAATCCCCCACCCCCGCAAGCGGGCCCAGGGTCTCGGCTGATCTCCTCCTCTCTCTCACTTCCATTGGCGCTTCCGAAGCTTCCTCAATGGGGCGGCCTCTCTAAACGCCAAACATCTCGAAGTCCCGGGCAGATGATCTGTCCGAGGCTCACCCTCTTTCGCGGCGCAGAGGTAGCACTGTGGCATGCTGACGCATTCCGCAGCCCTATGACCCTCCTTACCGCACCTCCAAGAACACTTGATCCTATCAGGACCCTCATACCGCGCTGACAGGTGGCTGTAGCCTTGGCAGCGGTAGCACCTGACTACCTCCGTCTTCTTCCGGACTCTACAGGACACCCACCCCACTTTGAAGCGTCCTGTATGGAGCAGTTTCGCGGCTATCTCCTCATTCAACTCTACGTATGCCTTCAGGTTACCCCTGTGGGCCCTCTTTGCCATGCTGACCTTGACGTCCGCGCCATGGTCCTTACCAACGTGCTTCCTCAAAGCTCCTCTTACGTCCTCTTCCACCGTCGTCTCGTCGAGGTCCAGGACCTCGAATACGGTGTGGCGATCCTCCGACTTAGACCAGAACATCCCCACTCCTGGTCCGCCTGACTCCCTTCGCATTCAAGCCAAGGTCATCTGCACCTGATCAGGCCTGACCTGCCTTTTCAGGCCTTTTACGACCTCAGCGAAGCTGGACCCCTCTGTCGGTTTAATAAGAACCGCTTCGGGGCGCATTCGCTTCAGTCCCCCTTGACCCTTCGGCTTTGGAGCGGCTTCCCTTGTCCTAGGCCTTTCCTTGCTGGTTTCTCCTTGCTTTACTCTCCTTGTTGGTTTCTTCGGCTCACCGCTTGTTCTCTCTCCTGCGCTTGGGTGCCTTCTAAGTATGGACTGCCCCTTGGATCTATGAGATGGCTCCAGCCCCTTTTTGGCACTCGGTGCGACTGTTGGCCCAGGTGATTACTGCTTTGTTTTGACCTTTTTCGGCGTAGGTCTTGTTTCGCTGATTTCCGGGAGGCTGGCGGTGAGCTCTCTCGTTCTCTTACCTTGGGTGGTAACGAGAGATCTCTCTGCATCTTCATTCGCCCGTGTCCCCCCACTCTCTGCGGCCTCCCATCGTCGTTCGTGCGAAGTTATCGCACACGAAGAAATTGTGCGACTGTAAACACAACCATCTGGTCTCACTTTCCCTCTTCATCTGGCTCAGCAGCTTCACTGCGTCGTCCAGTCTTTCCCTAATAGACAAGAACATACTTCGGTGCGTTCCGCAGAACTGCACAATTTTGTTCAAAACCTCCTCCATTTTATCAAGGCTCCTTTTAATGCAATACCTTGGTCCAGTCAGCATACTGCCTTGCCTGTGGCCTGTCCCATTGCCTCTCCTTCGATTGCCGCTCGAACTTCTCAATGTTGAGCTCACCTACGAACACTGCTTCACAGAAACTCCTATTTAGATCTTTCTCCGCTTCAAAACTCTCATCATTTAAAATATTTTTATACGTCATTTTAAATCCCACGAGTAGCTAGGGAAGTATTCGGTCCACCCCGCAGAGCCCCGCATGCGGAAGTAAGGTCTAAATACTCTAGGAGGCGACCTGGTATCCTAGAGGCACCGTTTGCGACAACACACCCCTGTGCCACGCAATCATCTGCCCGGTCGCCCACTCCTTAGCTTGGGGTCGTTTCCCTAACAAGGGACCCTCACAAGGTACTATCACCCGGGCCAGGTGAACCAAGGTTTTTTAACGAGGTTGTTACTCCTCCCTCTCCTCCTTTCGCATCCGGGCTTGGGACCGGCAACGGCGGAGTTATTTTTCAACAGTAGATAATCGTGATATTTCGCTGGTGCAATTGGTAGGAACTGCAATGATCTCGAGCTGTAGTAATTGAATAATGCTGATCACGAAATGTCACATTTGTTTAGAGGTTTAGCGTGGTTAGGTTTTTAAAAATTTTTAAAGTATTTATGTTTATTAAATAATTTTATCCACTTGGAAATATATCATTGGCAAATTGTAATATAAGAATAATTATTAATAGCAAGCAGGTATGTCGAAGAATTATATTATTGTGTGAATAAAGATATCTATAAATTATTATTATTATTATTATTATTATTATTATACAAACTGAATACATTTTTTGCAAGAACTTTAATTTGGTTGATTCTGAGTAGATCCATTAGTAAATTAATGTAGAAAACACGTCCAATCAAAAATATGAAATTACTATTGATTGAAATATGATGAAAATAGTTTTTAAAGTTATTAAGAATAAACTATAGAAATCTAGAGAAAACTATAGAAACTATAGAATCACGGCTAATACTTTTTCATTTGAATTTGTATAGTAATTATTTTATTTAATATTGTAAATTTAATTATAATTTTTAAGGCCATGTAATAATTAACTTAGAATAAATTTCACCGACAATTTTTTTACTATCCTGCTATCCAGATGAAATCAGATAGGGAGTTGAAAACTTAAGTAATTCAATAAAAGACTAAGGAAGGTTTATTAAATTCTAAATGTTTATAAATAATATAAGTTTTTTTTGTATTTTTTTTGTAATCATAAATATTTTGCAGTTGATAGACCTTCCTTAGTGCCTTTTATTTAATTACCCAAATTTTCAACATGATATCTCATTTCGTGTGGATAGGGGCGACAGCAAAAAAATTGTCCGTAAAATTATTTTGGGGTTAGTAGTTTCCTGAAAAATACTGTACAAGTTGTGTCTATTCACTAGTTTTCAAAAATTTCGTGCCTTTCCGCTATCACATGCTAGGTTGGGTTATGAACTTCCTTGTATCCCGTACCAACCTGACTAAATTTGAGAGATGAGAAAGTGTCAAAATTTTAGTTGCTGTGATTTTTCGTAAAATAAATATAGTTTCAACTACCTTTTAATCAGCAAACTAATTTTAAGTGAAACTTTACTGTACCAGATGGTATAAATGGTGGGACACTTCCACTTGTACGAAAAAGTGACAATAAAAAAAGTATGAGAGGTTATGTTTTTACTTACCACACTGAATTCTTCCAATTCAGCAGTCACAATAAGGGGCATGAAAACTCCCACGACCTCGAACTGTGAACACTATAAACACTATGAACTATGAACACTATTTGAACACTCGCGCAGCGTGCGACAAACAATTGCACCGGTTGGTCTAACCGTCATAAAACCGAAGGATGCTAATCCCTTTATACATTGCTTAAAATTATTTATTTATTTATGTCACCGTTATATTTATTTTTATCGGCATTCCCATTCTTTATATTTCTTCTTTATTATGTATACAGTATATCTCAATGATGTTGAATCCAAAAATGTTATCCATTTTTGCCTATCTCTAACCGTTTAGTTTTCCGTTCTCGCGTTCCGCTAGGGTTTATGCAAAATATAATGGAATTTCACCTTGTTTACGCCAAAGTAAAGTTCAGAATATTCTGACGATGCCGCCACACCTTTAAGAACATTCTTGAACTTAGCACGGACACATATTTTGAGGTTAGGAATCTGATGGTAGAACTGCCCCTGCTGTACTACTTTAATGGAGCTGTTAGTCGTAATAATACTTTAAATTTTCAAAATTTCATAGTCAAAGCACTAACTGTATCATCTCCGAAGTCTAGTAAAGAGAACAATAAACGTAAATCCTTAGGTAGTGGTTTATTGCCAAAGTATATGATTAGTGAAGAAAATAAGAAAATGGATTATATTTATTGGGATGATCCAAATGAATTTGTAGATCACCTACACCTGCTTTTATCATCACATGCAACTGGAAATCCTAGTCATACAAATGAAACAATGACAATAATTGAAGATAACGTGAGGTAAATATAATTTATAAATCAATGTTTATGAAAAATCTTATCATTTTCAATATGAGTGTCGATGTGTTCAGACGTCAACTTGAGAGTGCTGGAATATTAAGTTGTGGACCCCCAGGTATTGGATTTCTGGTAACATCCGATGGAAATTATGATTTAGAAAATAAAAAATTGTGCAATGTGGCTAATGCTCAAGACTCAAATGATTCAGTATATTTAAGTTTGGCTCAACATCTGTTACGAGAAAAAATTGGGACCGTCTATCGTGTTACAGCTACCTTGCAAACCGAAGTGGTTAACAGTAATATGACGATTGAGACTCTGGAAAGCTCTATGGTGAAAAACTTGAAAAACTTGAAAATTGATTTTGTAATAACTCAAAAACTAGTGTATCGCATTGCAGAACTCATTTCCGATTCAAACATCAGACTGAACGCACTCGAAAACTAATTCCAAAAAGCTGCAGTTAGTGAAATAACTGCATAAACCAGTTAGAAAAAATTATCAACGTCAACATGTTGATATTCGTGGCATTGGTGAAACTTGGCAAGTGGATCATGTAGAAATGCAACCGCATGCGAAAGAAAACATAGGTTTCAATTATATATTAACTATCATTGATATATTTTCAAAATTGGTGTGGGCTATTCCTGTAAAAAATAAAAATGATCACTATGTAACTGTGGCAATGGAATCGGTACTGATCAGGGAAAAGAATTTTTATAATGTGAATTTCAAAAATCTTATGAAAGAGTATATGAATAATATGAATTTATATTCAATGAAGGAACCATAAAATCGCCTCCCATAGATTTATTGAAGAAGAAGTTTCGATTGAGAAGGCAAGTGAGTGAAAAACTCATATTTATTTGTCAAAATGAGCGACGTTTCGTTGGCATGGGTTTGCCAACCTCATCAGGTGTTAACATTCACTGGTTAAAACATAATTTCAACGCGTCTAAGACAAGAGAGATATGAAGAACCCATTTTTGGTTCAATTGAGCTGACGGTGTAGAGTCTATTTTACTGGCTGACTTTACACCGTCAGCTCAATTAAACCAGAAATAGGTTCTTCATATCCCTCTTGTCTTAGACGCGTTAAAATTATGATTTAGCCAGTGAATGTTCACGCCCGATGAAAATAGCGAACCCATGCCAACGAAACGTCACTCATTCTGACAAATAAATATGAGTTCTTCGCTCATTTGCCTTCTCCAATCGAAACTTCTTCTTCAATTTATATTCAACATTTAGCAATTTAAAAGCATCAACCTGCGAACGATTTAATCGAACATTAAGAAATAAAATGTGAATGGTTAGAAATGTTATCAACCTTACTTTCTTCTTAGCACGATAGCAAGAATCGAACTACTGGAATGAAACCAAACGAAGTTACTCCTCAGAATAAAAAAAAAATTCTATGCGAATATCGAAAAATTTTAAACTAAAATTCCAAAGAATGAGAAAATGTTGTAGAATTTTATTAAATAAGAATTAACAAGATTAGAAATTGTTACATAGTACAAGGAAAATTTTTAAAAAATTCAAAAAATGTTTAATACTTTTTTTTAATAAAAAAATTAAGTTTTCCACTTCATAATTTTTTTTTTCAATTAGTTTATTCAGTGAATAATTCTGTTGATCAAAATAACATTAAAATTAATAACATCATTGAAACATAAGAAAAACAATTATGTCGCTTAGACCAAAATAACAAAAAATAATATTTTACTTTTCAATTCTACAATTGAGAATAAGAGGTATCTTTTCCCTTGTAGTTTCAAAGAGTTTACCAATAGAAATAAAATTTATTTATCACTTTTTTGCAAAATCTTATTAGACGGGTAATATTTTCTATCAGTTCGCTGCTAGGATGTCAAAAGTATGGTTACAACAATGGAGGTTATGACAATAGCGAACAACACAAAAAATGATTCCACAGATTGAAAACAGAATTAATCATGAAACCCTTTGGAAAATTGTTTTATCCCTTTTTACTTGACATTTTTACAGTTGATTATTTTAATGAGAAATATAAGAGATATCACGAGGTACGACAATTGATACTAATAAAAATACGCAACGTTTTTCTTGCACTTTTCGTGTTTTTCAAAGTAAGTACATGCTTTTACTCATAAAACTTTAATGATATGAGTGGCGGGAGGTTTTTTGTTCAATTTTATCACAAACCCGGAAGTAGTAGAGCTATGACAGTCGGTCATCAGTCGGTACCTGCTCGGTCGGTAGATGGCGCTCGTGGGATCAGGAATTCCTCTGAATCTTATTTTATATGCATCATTCGTTGAATGATTCATTGAAACCCATACAGGTAAGTTTATATTTTATTATTTAGTGATCGCACAATCACGGTCCTTTGGACTGCATAAAAATAACTGGATTTTTTAAAATAAAATTTTCAAAGCAATATTTAATTCAATGTATTATTTTAAAATAATTACATATGTAATTAATTAATTAATTTCAATAAAATGTTTCAAGTTTCATAGCACCGTAATACCCATTCAGGGTTACCTGAAAATTATTTAGCATAGTTCTTAACACTATAATATAAAGTATATGTATTTTAGATTTCAATATCTATCAAAAATGAGGTGGACGCAGAAACATCTCAGCAAATACCGTTGGCGTCATCAAAGCCAGCATCAAAGCCAGCATCAAAGCCAGTATCAAAGCCAGCATCAAAGATGACAACAAAGGTACCTCTAGCAACGGGTCAAGGAAAGCCTGATAACTTATCATCTTTATATTTGAATAAAAACAGATCTAAACTTCAAGTAAGTACTTCTACGATACGTGAAGAGGCACCATGAAGCTCTCGGGATGAATCGGTGTTAAAAGTTCAACCCTCTTCTTCTAAATTTTCCGATTCAGGTGTGATTAAAGCAAAGTATGCTGTGTTAGAAAAAAACACATCGAAAGTTTTAAATGTAGATGACATTTTAACCATTTTTTCAAATCAAACTTCAGTATTTCCCGAAATTAATATTTTCAATCATTTAGTAAGCGAGCAAATACTCAATGAAGTAATAAAAATGTCGGAAGACATGAATTATAATTCTGAAGTAAAAGTTGTAACTGCTGAAGTTAAGAATGATAATGAAGAAAACAGACTCGTGGTTGAAAGAAAATTTGAACCCATAAATTTTGAAAATCCGAATCAGCAGTTTCAGAGAAAACGGACGCAGCCTGTAAAACTTTCTCGATATTCAAATAATATCAAAAAGCCTCTAAAAGATGACACAAACAAAAAAATGAGCACTTTTTAACTTTATGAGTATTTTAAATTTTGAATTCTTCTAAAACGACGCATTCTTGTTGCTCTATGTGAATCTATTTGCGTTTAACATATAGATATAAGATTTAAAAATTCCGAATTCTTCAAAAACAAAATGAAAATATTTTGTATTAGTTTGAAAATATATTGATCATTTAACATTTTTGCAGAATTCAGAATTTGAACAAGTACTTTTAGTTTAAATTTAATTTAATCTTTTTTAATTTATTTAAATTGATTTATTAATTAAAATTAAATTAATTTAATAATTTAATTTATTTATGAATTTAACTTAATTTAATTTTAGAGCACTACCTCGATTTTAAGGACATAAAAGTGCATGACATAAATATTTTATATCGGTTTTTGTTTGCTATGGATTTTCAATGTTTTAGAATTCAAAACAAGTTATAAATTTTAAGTGTTTCATACATAAAAATGGTCGATACAATTATTTATATGTATTACATAAGTTTAGAAAGTTAAATATCTGAGCGCTCCAAATATGTTGATTATTTTATGATTCGCAATAATTTTGTCTTATAAGAGTTATATTGAATTTTAAGTTCAATATATTTCAAGTGTTTTATTTATGAAACTCGTCGATACAATTTTTTATATGTATTACATAAGTTTAGAAAGTTAAATTTCTGAGCGCTTCAAAAATATTTATTATTTTATGATTGGCAAT
>JBAGKK010516153.1:0-13595 GCA_037177015.1 Euceroptres primus
TATATATATATACTTTTATTTATAGGTAACAATTTAAGAGAACCTTCAAAATTCGTAGCTAAATCTTTTATAAAACAGTTTGATTTAACTTTCAACAATTCATATTATTTTTCATTATATATGAATATCTATTAATTTTTTTACAATTTTTCGAATTCATTTTTAAAAGTTCCTTAAAGTTATAAACTTCATACAGTGTGCAAAAGTATACTCTTCGTGCTGCAACTGATGGTTAATACACAAAGGGCCGCTCTATTTATAATACTAGCTAATTTCTTAGAATTTTTGTGACGTAGTTTAGAAAGTAAAAGATTTGCCGACTTTCTGTCGTCTCTAGAATGTTCTTCACTAAACAAAACTATTGCGTGATAAAATACTACGAATGTTTAACCTGGTAAGCAGTAGTCATCCAAATAATCAGAAGAAACTATCAAATATACGTATAGCTTCGGCCCTAGAAAGAATTTAAGAAAAAAAAATAATACCTACTTGCACTGCACACTTCCTTATTATTGTCATGTCTGCATGACTCATAGTAATAAAAAAACGCAAGTAAGGAAATAAATGGTTATAAACGTGAAGTAAAGTAAAACTAAGAGATAGAATCGGGGTGCAAACAGAAATAAAAACCTCTTATATTGTAACGAATTCCGAGAAACTACCCATTGGGTCGAGTCCAAAGGTAATAAAAAGGAAATATTGAGGTGAAATCCGAGAACTATTCATTAGGTTGAGCTCACCTGCACATAAAAAGGCAATAAAACTCATCAGATCAAAGGGATGCAAAAACATTGAGAACATGATTTTCCTTTTCGGAGAAGTCTTATATAACCACTCGCTATATTAAAGGCTTATCGATTAACATTAATTTCGACCATTCGAATACGGTAGGGAGAAGAGTAGACCCTCTGTCAGGTGGACCTTATCACCCAACCACCCCCAGGATATAAAAAAACGCAACAAGGGTGGATGAGTCACTCTAGGTCGCGCCGCTGACAAACAACCTGCTGTCGTCAGTTTCTCTCTGCTGGGTACGGTCCAGCAATCAATATTCTGATAACTATCCAGTACCAAGAATCAGTATTCTAAATCACGTTTTAAATTCACCAAAGTACTAATTCTGAATTTACGGTGATCCATCTGGGAGGCCCGAGGTCCCGGATTTACAACGGTCCATCTTGGTAATTGTGAGGGTCCAGGAAATCTCCAGCAGTTCAGCCAGACCTCAAAAGTTTCCGGGGGCGTTTACCCAGTCTTTTGCTGCGGCCGCCAACACAGGGTCCAACCTACAAGGGTTGGGATCTCGCACCTGGTCCTCCCCACCGAGTTATTGACACGAGTTCGCGGTCCATACAATTCAGGCCCAATGTCAGCACTATTAATTCAATAAAACAGGTTAGTAGAAATTTATTTTTACCACACACCTACATTTCTATTATGTCTTCCCTAAAAGGTTATGTTTTTGCTGCAGGAACTAACTGGGGAATAAGCAGAGGATTGTTCTGATCGTCAATTCCAGTTCATTGTTGTAAATTCTTTAAAGTAGTCCAGAATAGAGTCAAAGTTTCATTGTAAAGATTTCGGTTTCCTTGCTTGCGATGGTGAAATATTTATTACACTACACACTTCTAGATTACACCACTTTTTCTACACGATAATAAATATAATAGGAAATAAATTCGATGTTGTTTGAAATTCAAAAGTGAACCACCGATCTCTCAGCCTTAACTGTTTCCTTAGTTCGGAACCTTTCGTTTTTTAAATAAATCAGAAGAGCACTTAATTTAAAATACGAAAATTGACTTTGTTTTTCCCTAACTAGGATGTAACAAAGCCCATTTTTATTTTTGGTGCATCGGCTGTTTGGTAATCGCTCAAAAAGTCTAGTCGAAAAGTGAAAACTTTAAAATCTTTCAAAATCCGAAACCTAAAATCTGAAAATTAAAAATTTTAAAAATAAAAAGAAAAAAATTGGAAATCTAGAAAATCGAAATCTGAATCTGACTCTTACAAAAGTAAAAATTGATTGAAAAATATTTTTGAAAAAGAAACTGACGATCAGGATTTCGTCTTATTTCTCATATTTATATGTATTGTAAAAATATGATTCATGTCCGATAAGAGTCCTAACAGAATATTTACCCGAAGTAAGGCTAAAAAACTTCAGAATCACAGCAAGTACAAAAATATTTAGACGAGAAGGAATTAAATCCCTTTTTCATCAGTCCACCCTCAACTGTCTTCCAAAAAGAATTAGGAGCAATCAGTAAAGTTTTCTCAGAATCAGGAAGTAGCACTTTAATTGATAATAAAACCTGTTCAGAACAAAGTAAAACAACCAAAAAGATCGATTTTGAAATCTAGGGCTCCCCTTCTTTACAGCATCTAAAAAAAATATTAAATTATTAGTGGAATAATTAGTTCAAGTGATTTTCACAAATCAATATCAGAATATAACGATACATTTGCATTAGCAAATTCTACTGTGATTTCTGAGGGAAGTTTTTTAGCCGACTTAGACGAACGTCCCTTATTATCCCATATTCAGCACCCTGCGCATACTACCGATAACGCTGTCATAAAACCCAAAGAAGTGTCCCAATTCGGTAGTAATCCCTTTAATAATACCTTAACCCCTCCCTCATCAAACATCACTAATTCGGACAACATAACACAATCTGAGTTGGCTGTATTAAATAATCAACAAGTCTCGCTCAGAGATCCATTAGCCATCGTTCTATTGTTTACTGGACGAAACATTCCTCTGGCACACTTTATTGAAGGTTTTGAAGAGGCAGTGGTACAGCAGAATTTAACAAAAATGATTCGCAGTAAAATAATAGGCGAAGCGCGTAAAATCATCTACAGAATAACATTTGAAAATGTAGTCGAATTAATAAAAAGATTGAAAAAAATTTATTCATCATCAAAATCAGTTTACCAATTACAGGGGGAACTAGGCAATATATACGTGTGGGAAAAAGAGAGTGTATTATCTTACGCAAATCGAATAAAAGAAATTTTCGATCAAATTTATAATGCGCATAGGGTAAATAACGACGAACAATTAGATGCAACATTTCAAGAAGGGATAGACAAAGAAATAATACAATGTTTTTTACGTGGATTGAGGCCGAAAATTGGAATGCGAGTTAAAAAAGGAGCAACTTTTAGGGAAGTAACTAATGACGCAATCGAGATAGAACGTAAATTAAATGCTGCCGCGAAATTAAGAAGCGGAAATTCTAGCAAGGGAAAATCAGAAGACTCGGATAAGCTTAACAAAAATTATGGTAAGGAAACAGTTAAAGTAAATCTTGCACAGGCAGAAATAGTAACTTGTCAAATACGCGATAAAAAAGGTGATTCTGCGTCGGCCTGTCGAATCCTCGGGAAAACTAATCAATACCCACAACACCCTAATCTGAGCACATTTAATCCGTACGTACCTCCTCAGAGTATCAAGCAAGGGAGTTAGCAGTGGGGAAATAAGACACTTCTGGCAGCACACAATCAATGGACATCCCCACCAGGTCAAACAAACCCAAGAAAATTCCAATCTAGGCATAGAATTATGAGGGGACCCCAGCAATCGCGAAATACTTATCCGAATCAGAATGTCCCTCGATTTAGTTCAACACAAAATAGATATCCAAATCAAAATAATTTTTATCCACGATTCAATTCAACGCGGAATAATAATAATTTTTCAAATCAAACAAATTCTACCCCTTTTTCTCTATCGCAAAACACAAACATAATTTGTAATTATTGTAAGAAAATGGGTCATATGCTTAAAGATTGCAGACGTAGGGAATATAATAACAGACGTCAAGAGCAACAAAATCTTTAACCTCAAAAAAATTCGGAAAACGTGCGAGATGATGATGAAGTTCAGAAACTGGGTTAGATGTGATTAGACCTGCGGAAGAAATTGTTAATGATTATGTAAATTCAAGGGATTTTTTAATTCAGATCAACAAAATCTACAATGTGTCTTGTAAGGAAAAATCAGAAGAAATCAAAAATTTACTCCGTCTCAATCATTTAAATGCAGAAGAATTAAAGCACCTGAAAGAACTAATCGATATCAGCACGGATAGGTACCATATTCCATGAGAGCGGCTCAGCGCAACAAGTGTTCAACACAGAATACCGACGACAGATGATCAGCCTATTTTCACGCATCAATATCAATTTTCACCCGCGCATAAAAAAGGAAATACTGAAACAAACAAATGAGTTGTTAGAAAATGAAATTATTAAGCCATCGTACTCTCTTTACAACACATCAGTTTGGATCGTATTGAAGAAAGCAGATTCTCAAGAAAATAAAAAATGGCGTATGGTTTTAGATTTTCGAAAATTAAATGAAAAAACAGTAACAGACTTCTTTACGATTCCTAACATCCATGAGATCCTAGAGAGTTTTGGAAACACGCAATATTTTTCCGTATTTGATTTAGCAGCCGGTTTTCATCAAATCAAAATGAGTCCAGAAGATTCCCATCAAACAGCATTTTCCACTCCGTATGGACAGAATGCCTTATGGAAAGAATGCCTTTTGGATTAAAGAACAGTCCTAACTGTTTCCAAAGATTAATAAATATTTCGTTGTCAGGATTAATTGGCACTGATTTATTTTTTTACCTAGACGACATAGTTATTTATGCAAATTCCCTGGAGGAACTCAAGCGTAAGTATGACGCGCTCAAGGATCGATTGCGTGCGGTGAACTTGAAACTGCAACCGGACAAATGCGAGTTCTCGCGACCAGAGGTTGTTTATTTAGGACAAATAATAGACAAGGACGGCATACGACCGGATCCCAAAAAGATTTTTGCAGTACGAAATTTTCCGATTCCCAAAACATGTTAAGAACATTAAACAATTTTTAGGTTCTGCCGGATATTGTCGCAGGTTTATAGAAGGATTTGGTAAAATATCAGCACCTTCAACAAGAAAAGCAGCAAGCCGCGTTTGATGCTTTAAAGAATGAACTTTGCGAAGAACCTTTATTGTAAACAGCGGATTTTGACAAACCATTTATTCTCACGACAGATGTGTCCAGATATGCGATAGGCGAAAGTTTATCGCAAGGAAAAGTTGTAAAAGATAAACCTATAGCTTACGCATCGACAGCACCAAATGAACATAAAGAAAAATATGACACGTACAATAAAGGAGCTTTAGCAATTGTATATTGTGTCACGCATTTTCGTCATTACCTTTACGGAAGAAAATTCAAAATCGTCACTAATCACAAACCATCAATATAGTTTCAGTTATAATAACAATACTTATGATAAATAAAACAAAACTTCTTCAGAAATCATCAACAAAGAATATCATTAGCGTCAAAATGTAAAATTGATATTAACAATATTTACGAGCAGTTTAAAGTCTAACATTACTTCAATTTATAGTTATTAACCAAATAGAAAAAAATATATACAAAGTCTAAAATAGTATGTATGTAAAATCATGAGTAAAATAATAATAATTCTAATATAATAATATAATAATGATATAATAATATAATTAATAATAATATATTAATAGTATAATAATATAATAGTAATAATCAATAATAATAATTCATAATCAACGTACTTATGTCTCTAAAGAACCAGAAACTTAAAGTTAGGCAATTTGCATCTCATGTCTGAGTCCTTTTGTTGCATTGATGAAGCGTTTGTCATTGCATGGGATGATTCTTTGAGATATGTAAATTCCTGGTCCAATGAAAAAGAAGAAACAAGAGATATGGAATCAAAATCGTGTCATAAATATATATATATATATATAATTAAAATTGCATAAAAATTCTAATTGTTATTAATAAATTGTTTTTAAGCGATAATAATTTCAAGGGTGTCTTACTTGATAAAACTGTACATTTATTTTATAATTAGGGGCCTTACTTTAAAAACGGGACGAAAAATAACTTTACCATATCACGATTTTTCACTTGAAATTGCACCAAAATTCTAATTATTAATAATAAATTATTTTTAAGTCATGGTAATTTTAAGGGTGCGTTACTCAGTGAAACCATACATTTATTTTTAAATTAGGGGCCTTACTTTAAAAACGGGACAAAAAATAACTTTGTCAAATCACGATTTTAAGCTACGGTAATTTCACGGGGATCTTACTCGATAATACTGTGCATTTATTTTTAAATTAGAGGCCTTACTTTAAAAACGGGACAAAAAAGAATTTTGCCAAATCATCAATTTCCACTTAAAATTGCACCAAAATTCTAAATGTTATTAATAAATTGTTTTTATGCCATGATAATTTGAAGAGGGTCCTACTCGATAGTACCGTCCATTTATTTTTAAATTAGGGGCTTTACTTTAAAAATGGGACAAAAAATAACTTTACCACATCACGATTTTCACTTAAAATTGCACCAAAATTCTAATTATTAATAATAAATCATTTTTAAACCATTGTAATTTCAAGGGTGCCTTACTCGATAAAACCATACATTTATTTTTAAATTAAGGGCATTACTTTAAAAACGGGACAAAGAAGAACTTTGTCAAATCACGCATTTTCACTGAAAATTGCACCAAAATTCTAATTGTTAATAATGAATTGTTTTAAGCCATTGTAATTTCAAGGGGGTCTTACTCGATAAAATCATACATTTATTTTTAAATTTGGGACTTTACTTCAAAATCGGATGAAAAAAGAACTTTGCAAAATCACGACTTTTCACTTAACATTGCACAGAATTTTCAATTGTTAATAATAAATTGTTTTTAAGTGGTGACAATTGGAACAGTGTCTTTCTCGAAATTACCATGGCTTATAAAATAATTTATTATTAACAATTGAAAATTCAGTGAAATTTTAAGTGATAATGCGTGATTTAGCAAAGTTTCCTTTTGTCCCGTTTTTAAAGTAAGGCCCCGAATTTAAAAGTAAATGCATAGTATTATCGAGTAAGATACCCTTGAAACTACTATGGTGTACGAGCAGTTAATTATTCAAAATTAGAATTTTGGTTCAATTTTCAGTAAAAATGCGTGATTTGACAAAGTTCTTTTTTGTCCCGTTTTGAAAGTAAGGCACCTAGTTTAAAAATAAATGTTCAGTATTATTGACTAAGATCCCCTTGAAATTACCATAGCTTAAAAATAATTTATTATTAACAATTATAATTTTGGTGAAATTTTCAGTAAAAATGCGTGATTTGACAAAGTTCTTTCTTGTCCCGTTTTTAATGTAAGGCCCCTAATCTGAAAATAAATATATGGTTTTATCAAGTAAGGTACCCTTGAAATTACCATGGCTTAAAAACAATTTATTATTAATAATTAGAATTTTGGTGCAATTTCAAGTGAAAAATCGTGATATGGTAAAGTTATTTTTCGTCCCGTTTTTAAAGTGAGGCCCCTAATTATAAAATAAATGTACAGTTTTATCGAGTAAGACACCCTTGAAATTATTATCGCTTAAAAACAATTTATTAATAACAATTAGAATTTTGGTGCAATTTTCAGTGAAAATGCGTGATTTGACAAAGTTCTTCTTTGTCCTATTTTGATAGTAAGGCATCTAATTTATAAATACATGTATGGTTTTATCGACTAAGACACCCTTGAAATTACCATGGCTTAAAAGCAATTTATTGTGCATAATTAGTATTTTGGTGCAATTTTAAGTCAAAAATCGTGATGTGGTAGTTTTTTTTCATTCCGTTTTTAAAGTAAGGCCCCTAATTTAAAAATAAATGCATGGTATTATTGAGTAAGACTCTCTTAAAATTATCCTGGCATGAAAACAATTTATTAATAACATTTAGAATTTTGGTGCAATTTTCAGTGAAAATTTATGATTTGGCAAAATTCTTTTCCGTCCCGTTTTTAAAGTAAGGCCCCTGATATAAAGATAAATGCACGGTATTATCGACTAAAATCCTCTTGAGATTATCATGGCTTTAAAACAATTTATTATTAACAATTAGAATTTAGGTGCAATTTTCAGTGAAAAATCGTGATGTGGCAAAGTTATTTTTCGTCACGTTTTTAAAGTAAGGCCTTTAATTTAAAAATATCTGTATGACATTATCGAGTAAGACCCTCTAGATATTACTATGCGTTTAGAATAATTTTTAATTAACAATTAGAATTTTTGTGCAATTTTAGAGGAAAATTCGTCTATTGAAAATTTTTTTTTTGGTGCCATGTCTAAAGTAAATCTCCTAATCTAAAGAAAAATGCATAATATTACCTAAAGCACAGAGATATTTGTTCTAACTCTAAACGAAAATAGCATTTGAAACTCGAAAATAGTTTTAGTAAAAGTTAAAAAAAACCATACTAGCACATTGACAGGAAACATTTATGACATCTATTAACTTGTAAATATTCAACATAACCTCAACTTCATGCTGGACGAGACACCAAGTGTCACCTACAATCTGGTTTTATCCACGTTGTACGCCCATCTTGCATTTCTTGAGCAGCGCTTTTTCCTTATAGTGAAATCTAGTGTTTTTTGGGCAGAATGAGATTTGGGAACAATAAAATTTGGGACAATTGAGTACCTACCGGTGTGTCTTGAACGTACCCATGTATCAAAGCAACTCGGACTTGCCGAAATTGCATGGAGAGTGGTAATGGTACTGTTTATTGCGGGGTTAGCAATGACGATACTACTTGGTGGTGGGGCTCACCTGCGTTAATGGATTAATGAAGTTAGCCATGATTCTGTGACCTTTCATCCAACGTGATCTTTGTCACTTCTGACATTTGGGTGATTCTGTCTGACTTTTGTTAGCCAGTCCCCGTAAACAGATATCCCATTTGTGATGACTTGAACGAATGTCAGTGCCTGTCGTGGGTATCGCGATGGGTGCGCGCACAAAAATGAGACAGCTGAATGGAGAGACCGACCAATGTCTATAAGACAGGTAGAAGACGTGTCTTCGACCGTGACTAGTCAAAGGCGACCGAACGTCTTTTGGTCGACACTAGGAGCACGGATTGGGTGGTAGCCCCTTCTGGCATGCCAGGAGCGCCCATTTTGGAGAAGGATTCGTGCCGGCAGTGTCACTGTTGGGTCTGACGGGTAGATCAGTAAGCTTGGATACACTTGTGCATTCAGGGGGAGAGTATGACATATTGTCGTCGTATCCTTTGTCCCTGAAATGGGACCGAATACAACCAATGTACGTGTCGTTCAGGGAAAACTAGGGTTTAATTTTTTTATATTTGGTAGTTTCTTTAAAGGTAATGAAGTTGCAGGTGCTTTTCCCAGATTACAGAGAAATTTTTGTTTTCTTCACAAACTTTTAAGAAATAAGATTTTAACGTCTCTTTCAAAATTTTTAAATCTTTGTCGGTGAACTAATGAAATCTATTTTATTGTTCAGAATGAAATTCTCATTTTTGTCGGCAAATCAATAAAATTCTCTTGATGGACTTAATAATAACGCTGGGAAACGTACGCTCAAACATATTTCGATTAGATTATTAGCTGTCTCTCTAGTAGAACCACATGAGTTGTGATTCAACCTCCTATATATAAGTTCTTAGATTATTGTTCGCGCGAAATAAAAGAATTGTGAAACAAATAAGTGTAGTTTAAAATCAAGCTTTCTCCGTCTTAATTCGTAAACATTGCAATGTCTCCTGAAAGTCTTCAAATCCAATGTTCCTAAAAATATTTAATCTCTGTAAATTCTGTGATGGCATCTCCTTGACAGTTGCTTTTACAAAATCGAACATGCTGATTTCATCCCCATGATTCGATCTGGAGGAGTGAGGTGTCATGTCCCCATGACTCATAGTAATAAATAAACGCAAGTATAAAAATAAATGGTCATAAACGTCAAGTAAAGTAAAACTAAGAGATAGAATTGGGGTACAAAAAGAAATAAAAACCTCATATTGCAACGAATTCCGAGAAACTACCAGTTGCATCGAATACAGAGGTAATGGACAGAAAAAATTGAAGCGAATGTCGCGAAAAAACAAGTGACAAACAACTTGTTTTTCTATAAAATATATTACGCAGAATGTGATAATTACTGTAACGATGCAACTTAACCATCGTCCTGATTGCTTCCTCGACCGAAAGTGCTAACCGAGTGGAGCCCCTAAAACTAGGTCAAAATAGGAGTCTGAGAGGTTATGACTGTATTTTCTATTGTTTTGTTACTTTGGCGCTGCCGTTTGTATTTTTTTTTACATGCTTCTACACCGACTGTCGAGGCACCCACCTGACCGACCTTCCAGACGGGAACAGTACATCAAAGGGTTGGGGCCGTGCCATCTAGCGGTTAACCAGTTAGACCAAGGACCGGAGGCAGCTTGAGGAGAATTGAACACAGCCTATTGGAGACCGGAATTTTAGTATTCCGATTATAGACCAAAGGATAATATTCCTTTCCTTTTTAGGGTCCTATTCTCCATAATATTGTGAAAAGTAGGCATTTAGTTTATTCTATGATCTTTATTCCAAAATTAGTTGTCGTCCAGGTCATAATTTTAAACGTGCCCGTCGTTAGATTGGCTAGGTGAGTTGCTTTCGCGTGGGCGCTGTAAGCCCATTGGTCCCTAGTCATCGGGCGCCTAATGCCCCTTTTATATTGGCTCGGGCCTTCCGCGCCTGCGCGAAGTACGGTGAGGAAGTAATAAAACTGTCGAGTGAGGTTACCTCACCCTCCATTCGGTTAGTTGAAATATCGAGGCAGCAAGATAGTAACGAGTAGAATCCGCTAAGCCTATCGTTAAGGTTAAATTAAAGCAAAGAAATGGCAGGGTCGTACGAGTACCAGCTACACGTACGTTCACCCTTAGTTTAGCTCTGGGTCCTTTCATTTAGTTCCTCAATCATTAAATTCACGTTCTTTTTTTTTGAACTCTCAGGCTCTTTGAGAGGTTAGCCTCTCACGCGACTTCTTCAACCTCTTAGTTTTGCTATGTATCGAATGTCTTGCAAATTAAATGTTTAACTTTTGTTTAGTTTAAATGTTTTAGTTCTGTTTAATAAACACAAGATCCTATTCCCCGAATTCCTGACCTAGCCTGGCTTCGTAATTCTCTTTACAGAAAAATTTATAAATATGGCGTCTGCCTAAACACATGGCAACGCCAGGCGCTCACATTTTATCGAAGCAGCCACGACATAACGAGCCGATTACCGAGGGTCTCCCGAATCCTCGGGTCTCGATAAAATATTTTTCTCTCCTTTTTTTCGTTACAGATCGACCCATTATATTACCCATATCAAATTAAAATTTGCGTGGTATTAAATACATATTATTTAGACAGGAAGCAATAAATCATCCTTTTTTTCTATAAAATATATTACGCAGAATGTGATGTGATAATTACCCATATCAAATTAAAACTTGCGTAGTGTTAAATAAATATTATATAGACAGGAAGCAATAAATCATCCTTGTTTTTCTATAATATATATATGTTACGCAGAATGTGATAATTACTCATATAAACTTACAATTTGAGAAGTAATCATCTTCATTGTTCTTGCAAAATATAATAGAATTTCACCTTGTTTACGCCAAATTAACCTTCAGAATATTCTGGCGATGACGTCACACCTTCGAGAACATTCTAGAACTTTGCACGGACACGAACCATCGAAGCTTCTCGAGTGTCGGTAACATGTCGCTGACGGAATCTATAATTAAAACCCTCCCTGCCTATTTAATATAGTATTTCATTTTTCATATAACGATGGAAGCAAACACGAGTACGTTATCTAAAGTTGACTTCTCTTATCAATTTTACTACGTGTAACGTACAAAGTTTTAAGAGTCGGTACATATGAATACAGGGGGAACAACAACTCGTTAAAGGCCATTTGAAGTTGGCCCCTAAGCAGTAGTTAAAATAACGTAATTTAGGAGCCAACTTCAAATTATCTTTACCGAGTTGTGATTCTCATGTCTTCATATTAATTACGTTATTTATTTCCGTACACAAAAAAAAAGTATCTATTTGATATACCCTAAAATATTATTAAATCATAATTTTATATTGTTTAGTGTAAACTACTTCAAATTATTTCAGATGCATAACCTTTTTATTTTATCGTTACTCTTTGGTAGACACCCTGATGGTAATTCTTGGTAATTTTACATTTCAGATGCTAAAATTTCTATGGATACAAAGAGGATTGCTAAAAGATGAGGAGAAAGTTTTCAGCACTGCTCTAACCATTCCTTTATTGCCTGAGGATATGATCAAGGATGGCTGCGAATTACTTTTGTCTCAGGCGAACAAACTAGATCGCAAATATGAAACCTTTGCCCAGGATTGTAGAAAATTCATGAGAAATATTAAAAGCATAATCAGCACGAAATTTGAAAGATATGACTCAGTGTTAGAAGTCTGCTAGAAAAACATCGAACCGGTGTTAAAATATCAGACTCCAGGGGAATTAGGTTAACCTCTCCCCTTGATTTTCTTAACCTCTTAGTTTTTGTATTATATCGAGTCCTTAAGCAGAATTAAATGTTTTATACCAGTATTTTAAATGTTTTAAACTTGTTTAACATACATAAAGATCCTATTCCCCGAATTCCCGACCCAGCCTGGCTTCGTATTTCGTTACGGAAAATTTTATAAATATGGCGTCGGCCTGAGCACATGGCCACGTCAGGCGCTCACATCACATCGAAGTAGCCACAATATAACGAGCCGATCACCGAGGATCTCTCGAATCCTCGGGTCTCGCAAAGATATACAGGATGGCGATAAATTTAGTCAAGTAAAGAAACGTAAGTTTTACTAAATGCACTTGCTTTTCATTTAAATAATTTATTTCTGTATTCTCTACCTATTCTGTTTCTATTCATAAGGTGTCGCAATAATGTAACAGGGTGCCTACAGTTCGCGAATTTAAGAAAATCCGGGAATTGTCCGGGAATTGAAAAAAATTTGAGAATCGTCCCTGATTTTATTTTTGATGGGAGAAGTGCATTTCATTTTATTTCAATAAATGAGACTGAATAAGATTGTATACAGTTCTTATTGTATAACTGTCCAATTCGTGCATTGTATTAATTTATAAGCATCTCAAATGAATGTTAAAAACAATCTCTCTAAAACTGAATCAGTGAATTTTTCACTGAATCAATCAGTAGTGTAGGTTTTCACTGAAAAATCAGTGGTTTTTACATTCTCACTGCGTAAATCTGTGAAAATTTTCATAGAAATAAATCAGTGACCCTAAAATGACTGATTTACCCAATGATTGTTTTCACTGATCAATTCAGTTGGGAAGTTGTCATACAAAATAATAACATTTGGCACTAAAGAGCATTTGTTTCATTTCCCTTACGAAATATCAACTGACTGATCGGTTTAAGAAACTTTTATTCTATTTTACATTTCTTTTGAGTGCGATATTTAATTCGCAAAAGGTTCATTTCTATCAGCTGATGTGCGCGTGCGTGGTATAATAAGGACTCGAAGGCCATAGAAGGTCGCGCCAATGATGGCAATGTTGGCTCTATGTAGAGATGGAACCTTACCGGTATGACGGGTAAATTTACCAGTTTTACCGGTAATACCGGTAATGACGGGTCAAACTGGTAAATCTGG
>JBAGKK010516164.1:0-13594 GCA_037177015.1 Euceroptres primus
CGCAACGCGAGGTGAAACGATAACGGAGCGCGAAGCGCGACGTTCAAAAATATCGGAGCGCGTAGCGCGACGATTAATAATATCGGAGCGCGAAGCTCGACGGCCACTCCGCGCGCCCCAGGCGCGCTGAAACTTGCGAGCGAAGCGCGCGATGAGAACGTGCCCGCGCCCCCGAAGGGGGCCGGGCAGATTTTTTTACTGTAAAAATAAGTTTTTTTCATTAACGATTAGTAGAAATGCTTACTAAAGCAATCGTCTTTGCACTATTTAATTAGTAGAAAACTAATTCTTCTTAGTAGATTTATAATTCTTACAAAAAAAGATTTCCAAAAAAAATTCTTAGAGAGAACTTCCTTAAACAAAAAATCGTTTTTTAAGTTTTTACAACTATAGTTGAAGCATCCGCTAAAAGATTGTTGTGTGAACCACAATTTCTTTTATTGGAATCTATGTTCATAGTGTGAACACAAATTGATCAAAGTTTGATCGATGTCATAGTTTGTTCTATGATATATGTACTATGGTGTAGAAAAAAAATTTTTTGCATTGGAGTCCACTTTCATAATATGAACATAGATTCAAATAAAAGCAATTTCGGTTTATACTGCCGTCCCAAATTCAATCACGAATCTGCATTTCCGATAAGTCACCTGTAACTTTACCAAATTTTGGACAAAAATCATAAACGATTTCCTTTCCGATTTCCTTTCATAAATCGCATAATAAACATTTTGTATGGTTCATTAAGCAGTGTAAATTATTTCTACCGTACAGGTTCAAGAAAAAAAGATTTTTCCCATTAAAGTTGATGGTAAAAGTTAAACAGTAATACTTGGAAAGATTTATTTTTTTTTTACCTGCAAAATCTGGAAAAGTCCTGAAATTTTTTTAAGAGAATTGCTAGACGTCCTGTTTAATGTGACTGAAAATTCATTTACTGTGGTTGGAATTTTTTTACTGTGGTTAAAATTATTTACTGTGGTTGAAAGTTCTTTCATTTTGATTAAAAATTCATTTACTTTTCGTTGAAAATTGATTCAGTTACGAAAATTGAATAAAACTTCAAGTAAAGTAATTTAAGTTTTTTCTAACAGTGTACTAAGAAACGGATTTAGATGTGGAATACGTGTATTTTTAGAGAAAGTAGGGACAAAAATTGTCATCTATATAACCTTCATTTTTTACTAATAATTGATGTTACAAAAACTGATAGAAATATAAAAAAATATGCGCAGTATTGCGTCAATTCCACTAAAGGGGATAACAATATATTTTACATTTGATTAGTTTATTTAAATATTATTCAGGTACTAAGAGAAAAAAATCCATCCGGTTGTTGTGACGGACTTAATATTTCCGACGCTTAATGCACCACCGCACCGCCATGCCACAGTGGTCCGAAACAGGAATTTACTGTTCAAAAAAGTCTACAGCCTTAAGTTTTCATCCGATTTACATTTTTTTTTCTCTTAAATTACAATTAATAAATTTTTAAGAGATCTGTGAGACGCAATTTTCAAATTGGGCATTGTTTATATTTATTTATTTAACGGAAAGTGTGGTAAAAAGGGCAATTTTGCAGTTTTTGTTTTTTTTCTCTTCAGGAACGATTATCAAATATCACAAAACGTCTCAAATCCTTGAGCGGGCACTTCCAAAATACGAATAATTTGCATAATAATCAACTTAATTGTTATAAGCAAATTAAGTCAACAACAACGGAGTGGTTTGATAAACGAAAAAATTTTTTTTGACTTATATTGCTATATTTTATCTCTAGCGCAACGTTGCATGGTAATGTATGAAACGTACAAAATTATTATTGTTATAAAAAATTATCTTTAAAAAATTAATAGATTCTCAGTTTTCTGCAAATTTCACCACTTTTTCAGTTTAATTGCTTGATTTGCTCATTGAAGTTCGAAATTCTCATTATCAGTTGTCAAAATATGGTAACAATTATTTTTACAAACAAATTGGACAAACAAAACCAAAATTTTGTCATTTTCGCGCAGAATCTTTGTTTTTTGCTCACGAGTTTGCCTCCAAATGCGTTAACGGAGAGGCCAAACGACAGGGAATTGATGATTATTACCAATTGTCATTTTTTATAAACAAACTGGATAAACAAAAGCAAAATTTTGACATTTTCGCTCAGAATCTTTGGTTTTTCTACACGAGTTTGCCTCTAAATGCGTTAACGGAGAGGCACAACTACAGGAAATTAATGAGTATTACTAATTGTCACTTTTCATAAACAAGAGGGATAAACAAAAGCAAAATGCGTTACCTGAGAGGTCTATCTACAGAACATTTTTAATAACAATTGCCATGGTTATAAACAATAAGACACTTTTTGTATTAAATGTGCATGCAACCTCAAGAAATATGAAAAAAAAACAAAGAAACAAAAGAAATTCGAAAAAAAAAAGAATCGCGAAGAAACAAATCCGAAAATGCTGACTCGGCACGACCATTTGGGGAGTATCACACCCCTCATACCCCATGATCGCTACGCCCCTGCTAGTTGGCCTTTGATTATTCTTATCTCACGAGCAAAATGGATACTTTCAAAATTTCCAAAAGAATTCTGTGCGACTTCTTGACTCGCGATCGTACTAGGAATGTGGAAGAGCTTCTGGAGTATTTGAAAACGGAGTATCATCTCCGTTTATCCGGAGTATCATCTCAATAGTGAACAATTGAATGCAGTTCAAAAGTAGGTAGTTGGTCAATTCTACACTTATATTCTGAAAAAATGGAAAAGTGTGTTATACATTAAGCAGATTTTTGACGACTGCAATGAAACTGAAAAAGGGGGTGAAATTGGCAGAAAACTGAGAATCTATTAATTTTCTTATGATAATTGTTTATAACAATAATAATAATTTTATATATTTCATACAAGTTTACCATTCAATGTTGCGCATGAGATAGAGTATAGAAATTTTAATCCAAAAAAAGTTTGTTAGCTCATAAAACCACTCCGTTGTTTATTTGTTAACTTAACTTGTTTACAACAATTAAGTTGATTATTATGCAAATTATTCGTATCCTGGGAGTGCCCTCGCATGGATTTAAGATGTTTTGTGATATTTGACTATCGTTCCTGAAAAAAAGACTGCAAAATTGCTCTTTTTACCACACTTTGCGTTAATTAAATGAATATAAATAAAGCCAAATTTAAAAATCGCGTCTCACAGATCTCTTAGAAACTCATTTAACTTAAATTTTCAAAAAATTGTTAATTAAATGAAAACTGAAGGCTGTAGACTTTTTTGAACAGTAAATTCCTGTTTCGGACCACTGTGGCACCGCTACATTGAAGGTTATCGGGTGGCCGTTTTATCAGGTAATGCAAATTAGAAAATTCATTAACCATTAAGCTGAGAGAGGTTAACTAGTATCATGCAATACGCACGTTTATCGTTCAACCTGGACATTTGCACCTGGTTTTACACTCATGATCTGTCCACGAACCTGACACGCGCGCCAGGCATCGAGATTTAACGATCAGAACAATCCATATGTTATGTATTATGGTTCGTATCTTCTTGGAACTTGACATAAATGCACTGCTGAGCTATTTATGAATATTCAACGCAGAAGATATGATGAAGTACATTCATAATCATCTAGCTTTCTTCTTCTGAAATATATTATATGAAGTCTCCTAATAAAGCTAACAATATAGCATTTTCTGTGCATCATCAACATTTTTAAAGAGTTCTTTTGAAAGAGATTTTAATTCTGGTTTAATTTCTATTAATCCGTTTTGGAGACTGAAGAAGAGATGAATACAAAGAAGGTTGCTGCCTGACGTTAAACGATCTTCAACCGATACTTCTGTCTTACTTATTTTCTACAGATTGCGATGTATGTTTTTTATTAGGATGATAAGTAGCGGGCAATATGTCTAATAACCATACAGTTTTACGAAAGAGACTCGAGGTTTAAAGCAGAGTTCTGCACCTTAATCCGTATCCGTGGATATACTTGTATCCGATGATAAAAAAACTTGCTTTTATCCGACCCGTTTGATACTTGGCTTTCAGATGTATACAGTTATTGATTTGCCAACTTCAAATCAAACAGGCAAATACCAGCAGTTAAACAAAAGATATTGAAAAAAATTCAGATAATGTTGCAAAATTTGTTTATCACTTGATGAAAGCACCAAATTATAATATTTTAATGAAAATTATTGCAAAATTATAAATAAAATAATAAAAAGGAGAAAATATATATTCTCATAACATTTGGAAATGTCAAAAAATTTCTAATGCTAATAATTAATATAGTAAATTACAAATGAATCTTTGCTTTGATATATTATATCTCATTGCGAAAAAAATCATTTACGAAGTAATTATTCATTACAAAATTGTAACGTTTGTTGAAAATTTGAAACCTAATGAATAGTTTATATAAATATATTGTAAATAAAACATACATATCCCTTAAAATTGCTTTCGTATTAAATTTTCTAATTTTTTACGTTTTGGAAAGTATTTACAAATTATTTAAATATTTTCTTTTCACATAATCTGCTATTAATATTAAATTTATTCCAGTATTAAGTTTCTTTAATAAACATTGAATTTTTTTCATCTAAGTAATTGATGTTTATTTTGGATTTTAAAGTTTATTTTTTTCATTTTAACTAAACCGAATAATACTTTAAAGTAATTATCTTACACCAAATCAATTTTTCGGCTCGTTCAGCAAGTTATGTTATGTGCTAATTTTCCAATTTTGTGTAGTCGGGTCTTTTGTTTCTTTTTTAATTATTTATTTTTTAAAAAGCTAAGTTGAAGTAATATTTCGCAATAATTGATTCGAAATTTAACTGTTTAAAATAAAAATCTAACCTCACTTTTCAGTTTCAATTATACACAGTTGGTCCTTCACCATTTCCAGATTTCGGGGGAAGTCTGAAAAGATGGAGGTCGCTCGGATGGGAAATTGGAAGTTGCGCAGCAGGCATTTACTTACACACGTATGTATACATGTGTGGGTGTAAACTATCTGCGCAAACGACTTCTAGGGATAAACATTCAAGACTGGTTGCGGAGAACTTGAAATGGTAGAAATTTAAATGGTGGAGGTCCGACTGTATTCGAATCTGCGGCTCAATCGACAGAATCGAGTTTTCGTGTTGCATTTTAAAGATTTTAAGTGATTTTTACCACATAGGTACTCTACGGTACCTATATTTTTAGCTAATAGCAACTGAAACCTTTCTTATTTGAATCGTTTCTAGTAAAAGATCACAAGTTGTTCATTTTTTGTATCAAACTCTGGAGCAAACTACTGCGACTTGTGACTCACTTCGTTCGTTATGTTACCGGGTACAAATTAACCTGATATTTGCAGCTTATCTAACGGATCGGATTTATCCGATAACTTGCCATATTGATACACTTCGCTATCAGATGATTCGTGACAATCACTTGTTCTTGACGGGTGCAGGCGGAATTTCGGATGTAAAATGCAGAACTCTGGTTTAAAGAAAACTAAAAGTCGAAAGTGAAGTAGAAGATTGGCGCCAAGCAATCTTCGAGTTCATAAAAAGTAAATGCATAATTCTGCAAACCTCAATTCAGAGCACTGATACTCTGTAGTTTTCAATATCATACAAATAAGACCTCGTGAAACAATCTTTTCCTTAGGAACATTAACGAAAAAGATAATCCTTATCATAATTACAATTTTGTAATGGAGGAAAAGGAGGAAAATTAGAAAACGTCTATTTCTCTTACAGAACAATTAGATACGTAAATAGTATATCTTGGTTATCCAAGCAGTAGCATTAACTCTCCATGTACTATGTCGAGGAACAATTTTAATTAAAGCTCGGTTTTATGTACTCAGTACTTATTACGAAGGTTTGCCCGATATACTCCATAAATTAATGGGGCTCTGTACGACATCGTCCTCCACTTGTCTCTTCGAATAACGGTCGGTGGTTGCTGAAGTCCATGCACTATTAATCTCATTGGAATCCAAGTCATGCGTACCAGACTCCTTCTCAGAAGCACAGTAGGTAGTACATGCCACAAGAGTACTGCGATCGGTTAGTGAATACTATCGCGGAAGGTGTTGCAGCCTCAAAATGCTCAAGTTGCATCGAGAAGTAACAGAGGCAGGTGCAACCAATCGGTATTAACTTCGTACTCCATTATCGGCATTGCACGCTCAAGTTGAAGCTCGCCTTTAGAAGTACTTCGATCGAGAACTCACGGAAATCAGAACGAACCGACGGAGCGATGCTAGAAGTCGGATGGTGATACTCGACTGCAATTTCCCGTCTTCCAGATGCCAAATTGTGGTACAAGAAAGGAGCCTATCTAGTTTCGAGGAGAAGGAATTCAACACGCAAGTTTCTGATCCGAAACGAGAGAGGTTTCACGGAAATGGGGTTGAAACGTAAAGTAAGAAATGTGGAAAGAAAAACGGAGAACATAGCGATGGTCAGTGAACGAGGTGGACCCAGAGCTATTAGTCACCCTTTTCTCTCATCCTCCTTCTTCCGGTTCCTCTGCAATCACTACCTACTGCACCTACAACCCCAACCCTCTTTTACACCATCCTCACCTTCGATATAGCCTCCGCCCTTATCTCGTTCGCGCTACCGAACCCTTCTCCAAGGTGGTTCTATTACTCTTCCATGACGGTTACTATCTTATTCCGGACCGTCTCTTTCAGCCCCTTCGTCATTTCTTCGTTCAAGTACCATTTTTCCTTTTATGTTCAATGAATCGTATTGTCTCCTCGTAACCAATCTCCACTCTGATGACTCGATTGACAACCGAGGGATTAAATCGTCGATAACTCTTCTTGAATGAGGTCTTTTCAAGCAGAAAGTAATGTCTGCGTACACAGAAAAGTAGGTCTAAGTAAAGTCATCTTCGCGTAGTGGGAAAAAGTCAGATGCATAGAAAAATTACTCTAAAGTCGAGGAGACTTAAAGAACTCGTTGAAAGACAAATAAAAGTTGCCTAAAGAATATCATTTGAAGAACCGGTATCTTTTCAGCCAACATCGACCGTGCGGTTGATCTTAACTTTCGCGAAATGCTTCTTCGGTAGTTTCAACCGGAGCTCAAGATCTTATCTTCTCTGGCGTTTCAGGCGTTCTAAAGAGGAAAAAGTTAGAACCTGAGGCATATTCACTTGAAAAGTGGTACCATAGACAAAGAAAGGTGTGAGGGATGACGATGTTTCAAAAGTATTCTGCCTTTACAGTCGCCCTAGTGGCGTCCTTCGTCGGCACCGAGCGGATTTCTACGGGTCGGAAGTAAGGCACAACTGTTGGAGGATGGTTATTCTTATTGCGGAAGCATCTTGTGCCAACTTTGCCTTTCTCGCTACTGTGCAGAACCAGCTGCAGGAGCAGAGATCTGAATCACATACCCGTGAACGTTATTCAACCTCCTGCTGCCCTGAAAAATGGAAGCAAAGTAACCGAGCTTGAAGAACATTTCTTGTGATGAATGATCCAAGTAATATCTTCATTTTAAAACTTGTTTCCTTTTTCGTCAATAGTTCACTTGCAAATAATAATAATAAATCAAGTTGATCGGTCATGATCCTTATTGATGGTGTCTAATACACTGAGAAAAAAGAACTCTTAAATCCACCAAAGTTTCAATTCTAAATGGTTTTATCCCTCAAGGGGTTTTATCCCTTTGAGTGGTCGAAAAAACAAGGTTTTTTGCGAATTTTTGTTTGAAAATACTTATAAAGCAATAAAAATGAAGTTTGGAGGGTTTATTATACTTATCTTCGAGAACTCAAATTTATATTTATTTTCCAAAAGAGACAAAATGGCGGTCTAGTGGCCGGTAGAAAGACGACGCCTTTTTTTTAGGACCCCCACGGGCGGCAACTTTGGAGACGCACATCAGCACCTAGGGCAAACAAAAAAATTTTTTCGTTACCTACATTACTTTTGCGAGAGAAGTACGCACGATTATTGCAAAATATTGATGTTTCGCAAACTGGCGTCAATATAAAAAAAAAGAATTTTTTGTATATAAAAATATAAAAAATGAGAATTTTTTTTATATTGACGCCTTTTTGCGAAAAATCAATATTTTGCAATAATCGTGTGTAACTATCTCCCAAAACTAATGTGGATAATTAAAAAATTTTTTGTTTGCCCTAGGTGCTGATGTGCGTCTCCAACGTTTCCGCCCGTAGAGGGCGGAAAAAAGGCGAAAAAAAGGCGTCCTCTTTCTACCGGCCACCGAGCCGCCATTTTGTATTTTTTTTTTTGGAATATAAAAAATTTATTTCAGAACCCAAAGATATGCATAATAAACCCATTCAAAGGGATATAACCCCTTCAGGATGTTCAATAGGGTGGTCCAAGAATGCATTGCAAAATTTTTTTTTGAATTTTCATGCTCTTACTCCCCAGATTTTTTCGAATTCCAAAAAAAGTAAACACGTATTTTTTAAAAAATCAATTGATATTTAGGGGTGGCTCAAAGCCCATAAAGTTAAACGTGTATTTCCCATAAGAAAAAAATACGTTTTTGTAAAGCTATAGAATCGTTAATATTAAATGCTTCTTGTATTTTCTTGGGTTCCCAAAAAAACCTCATAAGTGGAAAAATGAGATATTGCGTATTTTTGGCGTTTAATCTTTTTTTTTCAGTTTTTTTCTCAGATGGTTTTTTATACGTAAGATATTACTTGCTAAACATATTTTGATGTTTTAAAAATTGTTTAAACAATTTATTACTTTTTATAACTATCTTTTTTTAGAATAAAGCTAGAAAATTGCAGTTTTTTTCACATTCTTCAACTTTTCTTCCACTATCTAGTCATAATGAGATAATAAATACTGAAAATTAACAAAATTAATTGTTTATACAATTAATTGTTGTTAATAACGATCTTATCTTAGAATAAAGATAGAAAATTGCGATTTTTTAAACATTCTTCCACTTTTCTTCGATTCTCTAGCTAGAATGAGATAATAATTATTGAAAATTAACAAAAGTGATTGTTTCAACAATCAATTAAGGTTTATCACGATATTCCTTTACTTGGAATAAAGCTACAAATTTTTGTTAATTATAATTAATTAATTATTATATATAGTCGAAGAATAGTTGAAAGTCGAGATAGTCGAAGAAAAGTTGAAAAATGCAGAAAAACCGTTTTTTCTCTAGCTTTATTCTAAAAGAAGATTGTGACAAACAATAATTAATTGTTTGAACAATTATTTTTGTTATTTTTCAATTATTCTTATATCATTTTAAGTAGAGAGTCGAAGAAACGTTGAAGAATGTAGAAAAAAGCGCAATTTTCTAGCTTTATTCTAATAGAAGATCATTATAAACAATAGTTAATTCTTTAAACAATTACTTTTGCTAATTTTCAATAATTATTATCTCTTTCTAATTAGAGAATCGAAGAAAAGTCGAAGAATTTAAAAAAACCGCAATTTTCTCGTTTTATTCTAAGAGAATATCGTTATAAACAACAATGAATTTTTTAAACAATTAATTAAACAACAATTTTCTAGCTTTATTCTATAAAAAGATAGTTATAAATAATAATAAATTGTTTAAACAATTTCTAAAACATCAAAATATGTTTAGAAAGTAATATCTTACGTATAAAAAACCATTTGTGAAAAAACTGCAAAAAAATAAGATTAAACGCCAAAAATACGCGATATCTCATTTTTGCACTTATGCGATTTTTTTGGGACCCTATAAAAATGGTTTATGTTGGTTTAAAAAAGTAATTATTGATTCGCATTCAGCGGTTAAGGGCAAGTATCAGAGGGCGACGTCAGAAATTCTTTAAAGCGAACTTACTCATAAACTAATAATTCGAATAGATTTTCCAAACCAGAAAGCTATAAAGGAAATAACGAAAATTCATTCGAATTATTAGTTTATGAGTAAGTTCGCTTTAAAGAATTTGTGACGTCGCACTCTAGTGCGACATCTGCCCTTACATCTCAAAAAAAGCGCGCAAGAAAATTTAAGAAACATCTAATATTAAGGATTCTATCGCAAATTTACAAAACCGTCAATTGATTTAAAAAGAAATACGTGTTTACTTTTTTTGGGATTCGATCAAATCTAGCGGGTGAGCGTATGAAAATTAAACAAAAATTTGGACCACCCTAATGTTCATCGTTTTTCGTACCTCAAAGAGTAGACTTAAAAATAATTTTTAAAATCCAGGAAAATAACTACAATATTAAATATAACAAATTTTAAAAGAGAAGTCTAATTGTGATTCAGAAAAATTAGTTGAATCTGTACTTGATTATTTATCATTAGTTATTTAAGATTTTGTATTTTTTTTTTCGCTTCAGAAAAAAATTGCAATTCTAATTCAATTTCCATCATTGATAGTGTATTTTGTTCTTTAAAATTTACCTTCAATTATATTTGGATGAATTTAACTTTAAGGGCCATTTATATCAGAAAAATCATGATCTGCAAGTGATCTTCCAATTTTAATGGAACTTGACAAAATTACAGTGTTGTATAAGAGACATTTCCACCCCAAAGGATTTTTGAAAATTTTCAAAATTACGGAAGTTACGCCATCTTGAATTTTGGTGTTACATTTTTTTAAGTACCTGTCTCAATATTTCTGAAACCGATAATTGGATTTTAATAAAATTTGGATATATTATAGCTAAAAGTACACATTTTAAAACTATAATAAAGTCGAAACAAAATGCCAAAATTCTTGGTCAAATAAAAGTAAAATCAAATTTTAATTTAATTTTTCGCCCAGAAGCTTTAATTATATATATTTTCTTTTGGATTATGATATAAAAATTCCTTATAATTTCACCTTTATTTTTAAGAAAATTATGGAGACTCATGAGTCCTATAAAATATCGTCATTTTAGTGGGAGCGCGTTGCTAGCACACAAGGTATTTACAGTTCAAAAAAGGTCTACAGCCTTTAATTATCAACCGATTTGGACATTTTTTTTTTAGAATCAACAAGAACTAAATTCCTGATAAGCATACGATGAATTGTAGCATTCATATTTTGAAGAGTAGAAAACGTTTCTTTTTTGTGTGAACATACAATAAATTTTTATACAAACGTTCATGCGTTGCAACAATTAGTAAAAAATTAGTAACCAATTATTTCTAAACAAATTTTAGAAACAAATAATGAATATGGCATTTCCCGAATAACCAACTTTTCTCTTTAAAACAGAACTGTTAAAATTATGCTATAAAAGTTGTTTGTGCATAAACTTTTATCTCTAATTAGTTATTTATATTGTTTTAAAGACATTTTATAAACAAGTAGACAATTTTCATCCTGCTGTCGCATAAAAAAATGTTTTGCCGTCTAATATAATGTATACTACATTTTTTAATTTAATTTTTTAGAACAATAACATGGCATAACACGATTTAATTGCATCTTGTTTATGCTCCACTGTTATTTAAAGTTCTTAGCAAATATATCTAAGTGATAAAAGCTGATAAAAAAATATTCTTCTAAAAAATAATTTGTTTAACATTGTTAAAAACGAAATTTTTGTTACTCTTTTTGGTCAAAATTTTGACGTTTTTTTTCGACTTTATTATAACCCCAATATGTATACTTTTTGCTATAATACCTCCAAATTTTATTAAAATCCAATTTTCGGTTTCAGAAATATTGATAATTTTTAAAACATGTAACACCAAAATTTAAGATGGCGTAACTTCCGTAATTCTGAAAATTTTCAAAAAAACCTTTGAAGTGCAAATGTTTCTTATACAGCACTGTAATTTTGCCAAGTTCTATTAAAATCGGAAGGCCACCTGCAGATCGTGATTTTTCTGGTGTATACTGGCCCAAACAAATATTTTATCTATCTATTTACCCAGCAAGTTTATTTTTAATAAAATTCATCCAAATAAAATCGTATGTAATATTTTAAAGAAAAAATATACTATCAATGATTAAGATTAAATCGGAATTACGATTTTTTTCTAAAGCGAAAAGAATCACAAATAACTAATGCTAAATAAACAATTATAGATGCAACTCCTTTTTCTATATCGCACTATCAATCTCTTTTAAAATTTGTTATATTTAACAACATGGTTATTTTCCCCGATTTTATAAACCTATTTTAAAAATTTGAGGTGCGATAAGGGGTCCTCAAATCTTTATTTGCTGACTGAAAGAAAATTAAGTTTGATGTAAGAATATAATTAATATACAGAAACATGTCTTATGTTAGAATTAAACAATAGTTATTGAAGACAAAAAAATTCTTATGAATCGATCAAAGTAAAGTTTTGTTTTTATGCAAACGGTACAATTTGTTATATAATTTGTATACTTTAAAGTAGTCTGTTCCATACCTAATATCTCTCCTCACTCATTTATCTATGAGGCATTCAAAAATTTCCAAACATTCTATAGCAGACTCCAACTACGTCGTGTGGAGGCAGAGATAAAAATCCTTACATTTAAAACACAATATTTATTAGTTTCTTCAGGACACACTCTCGTGGATTTCTAAAAACAAATTGTCATAGATACTAAAATTCATATTTGAATTTAAAATACGTCCTGGAGAATCGTGACAATGATTTATTGATGCCCAATCGAAAAAACGTGAACACACAAGCTGGGCTCCTATTTTTTTTTTGCGGTGAAACTTGCGAGTAACAACAACAGACCAACGTGGAATTAATGCGGCGGGATACATCTGCGATTTGCGGCCTTACACATTGGCAAAGTACGATATGGTATAGTATACAACTATTACGTACTCAACGACGGATCCCCCCTGTAGAGTTTCCCATCTCCCCACGTTCGCGTACACGTATTCACTCTTGTAGTACCTGCCCACTCCACGTCCTGTTGTCGTCAGTTCCTGCTGCCATTCCAAACTTACGAAGAAAGAGAAAATATTCTATTTGCCTGGAAAGACGGGACAGTTCATATCTGCCTTGGACTGTTCTTACCCATAATATAGTTCACTACCTTCTTTTCTGTTTCCGTTCAGAAGATGGGTCTAGAATATGTAGCTGGCAATGCATATGTGGCCCCACGAACAACGTATGTGTGAGACAAGCTTTCATCTTGTGCTCCTTCTCGAAGAAAAGAAAATGTGTCGTAAAATGTGAGGTGTGAACATAGAAATGATGGTTTCTGTTTTACGTTTATTCCGACTGAATGAAATTGCTGTTATCCTCGTTTTAGAAACTGAAATATTTGGAAAAATAATGCTGTTGCAAACCAAGCTGAAATGATATATTCATCTGACAAAGGAACCAAATGTGCAATTATGACCGGCACTTGAAACTGAGGTCTGGTTGTCTTAAAATATTGCTAATACTAGCAGAACTAGTGTCAGAAAAGTATGTGCTAACTTACAGTACCGGTCATGAGTATGCGACCACTTCACTCGCATCTCATCGAAAAAAAATTCTTGTCTTTTACGTTTAATTACTCGGGAAGGAAACGCAACTGTAACTTTTGTCAAAAAGCATTGAAAATATTAAGAAATTTCCCGAGGAAAAATATTTCGTCTTGAGTTCGACTTGGCTCGTCTTGAGTTCGTCTCCAAGACGGCTATGTCTCGC
>JBAGKK010516175.1:0-13594 GCA_037177015.1 Euceroptres primus
AATTGAAAATCGATTAAGAATTGGGACCTACAGGTTATTTTGAACATCGTTTTTTCATTTCGCCCCACTGTGCGCCGTCCGGAAGAAGTCTCAGGACTTGTAGGCTGAAAGTCCTGTAAGGAGGAGTTGGAACACCTGCATAATTAGAACGCCACAATTCCTGTACAAGGTTTCCCGTCCTGAGCCAGGAAACCGCGTTTTAATTAATACAGTTCTTTACAGACTTTTAAGATGCTTTTTTAGTTACTTCCCGTAATGCATCCTGGAAACAATTTCATTGAAATTGAACTAATATATGGGCTTATATTTATTAAATTAAGCTCATATTAGGACTCATCTAAGCTCATATTAGAGATCATATGAGCTCATGTAATCTCATATTAGAGCTCATATAAGATAATATGAGCTTATATTGATATAAGATCATATAAGCTCATATTGAAGCTCACATGAGCTCATATTAGGGCTCGTATAAGCTCATATTGTGGCCCGTATAAGCTCATTTTTAGGCTCATATAAGCTCATATTAAGGTTCATAATTGAGCTAATATGAGCTCATGTGGATATAAAACGGTATTTGGGAATTTTGCAACAGCGGCGGCGGCAACGCAGGCTATATATTTTTTATAATATAGGGAGATAATAATATTACTTATACAACATTTAATGGAAATTATATTAGGATGTATCAAGAAAAATGTATTTTCAATTAATTAAGCGAATTAAATGATTTTTAACGTTTAATTAAATTTTTTATGGTTTCGTAGCCTCGGGCAGAAACCCTTATAGTTCCGGTCGGGTTTCCGTCCGTCCGTCGTTTACCGCTCGTAACTTCAAAAGTATTTTAGGTAGAAGGCGCAAGTATTGTATGAATATTCATAATTCAAATACTATTAGAAGAGAAATTTTTAGAACGTGAACAACGTTGTATGTGCCGAAAACCTAAGAAAGAATCGGATAATTTGGACCTGGGTAGATGCGCACATTTTCTACTCCTACAAATTTTGGAGTGGACATTTGAATCGTAAAAACGGTGACACGACTTTGAGATTGTTTTGTTGACTTCACAATGGAAGCACAATGTCAAATCCATGAAATTTTAGAAGCCTATGGTCTACAGAACTACTTTGATCTTTTAAAAATTTTCTAACCATGCACAGAAGAGATATGAGCATGCAAAGCATTCAATTTGTAACTGGTGACAAATGTTTTACAGGTGCGTTTCTGGAATTCGGTTCAACTATTGTGTGAAAATGCCCATATGATCATGAATTACTTATACGTAACTACCTCTGTAATTTAAAATATTGATGAACGTGCTTTCTGTTTCATTTGCACGTTTACAAAAGGAAAAAGTTGTCTGCCTTTAAACCACCTATTCTCAAATAAAAGGAATGCTACATCATTATTGGCTATTTCTTTATTGGCTATTTCTTAACTGTCCGGAAAAATGACCAATCTCTCCTTACTTAACGTATTTTCAACAACATTCAATCGCGCGGGTTACTCTCAATTTTAGAATATTTTCTGGTTTTTTCTAATCTTTAATGATTGTTTATCTTCATTTCAGATGGAATCAGCTCGACATAGGAATTGTAATATTGTCAGTAGTCGGAATTGTCCTGGAGGAAGTTGAGTCTAAAATTATTCCCATTAATCCAACAATAATTCGAGTCATGCGTGTTTTACGCATAGCAAGAGGTTAGTCTTAATGGTTTTTATTTGAACAACTCATTTATTCGTACATTGTACACTGAACAATCAGGAAGTCTGAAAAGTCAATTTATTTATTCTCTCGCCCTAAGACAACAGTTATATGACCCTTTTAGACCGAGGGCACTGCAAAAGAGAAGGTTAGTTGGGGTAGCTTTAGATAGAATTTGTAAATAAGCTTCAAAGTAGACTGTTTTTCGAAAACCAAAGTCTTCAAAAAATCACCAACTTTGAAGCTTACTTACAGGTTCTATAAAACCATCACTAGGTAAAATTTGAAAACTTGCCGATAATAGGGTTGTCCCAGGAATGTTTCCGGAAGTGATATCAATAGTTAGGAATGCAATTGAAACTTTTTTTAGGTTTTAAGTATTAGAAAAAGTACGAACTTTGGAGCTCATCAACAAATTCTATCTGAAACCACCCCTGGGGTGAATTTGAAAACATGTTAATAATGGGGTAGTCTCAGGAATGATTCCGGAACTATCATCAATAGACGAAATTGCAAGTAAAAATTTTTTGGAAGCGTCCTATAAGAAACCACCCCTACGTAAAATTTAAAGACTTGTGGATAATAGGGTAGTCTCAGAAATGTTTTCAGGAGTGACATCAATAGTCAGAAATGAAATGGAAAATTTTTTGGGGCGTTGGTATTTGACAAATCACCATTTCTGACATTTATCTAAAAGTTCTATAAGAAACCACCTCAAGGTAGAACTAAAAAACTTGTAGATAACAGAGTGGTTTTAGAAATGCTGACCGAAGTGATATCAATAGTCAGAATTGCAAGAGAAATCTTTTTTGTGACTTTTGTATTTGAAAATACACCAACTCTGACATTTATATAGAAGTTCTATAAGAAATCACCTCTAGGTTCTGATAGGAAAAATTTGATAACTTATAGATATTAGGACGGTTTCAGGAGTATTACTAGCAGTGATATCAATAGTCGCAAATGCAACTGAATAATTTTTGGTGCTTTGGTGTTAGAAAAATCACCAACTATGACATTTACCTAAAAGTTCGATTAGAAAACACTCCTAGGTAAAATTTAAAAGCTTTTAGATAATAGGGTGGTCTTAGGAATGTTGCCGGAGGTGATTTTAATTGTCAGAAATGCTATTGAAAATTTTTTTAGGTTTAGGAAATTAGAAAATTCACCAGCTTTGGAGCTCATCTATAAATTCTATTAAAAACCATCCCTATTTAAAATATAAAAATTTGTGGATAATAGGGTAGTCTCAGGAATGATTCGGGAAGTGATATCAATAGTCACAAATGTGATTGAAAATTTTTTGGAGCGTTGGTATTAGAAAAATCACCAACTTTGACATTTATCATAAAGTTGTATTACGGAGGTAAAGTTTGAAAACATGTGGATAATAGGGTGGTCTTAGGAATGTTCCCGAAAGTGACATTATTATTCAAAATTGCAATTGGAAATTTTTTCGGACCTTGTCTTTAAAAATACACCAACTCTGACATTTATCCAGAAGTTCTATTAGAAACCACCTCTAAGTCAAATTTGAAAACTTTTTGATAATAGGGTGGTCTCAGCACGATATCTGTAAACGATGTCAATAGCCAGTGTTATCATTATAAATTATTTGGGGCCTTTAATACTTTTTAGGTTGTTTTCTATTAGTAAAATGTGGGGATGTAAAACTATTTTAAGGTATTCAGGGTGGCTTATGACATCTTGGTGAAAAATCTTGTTATTCGTTTGGATCCTTAGAAAGCTCGTGGGATTTTTGGTGACCGTCAAAGTGCAATATGGTTACTATATCTATAAGGGGTGGTTTCCGAGGAAGTGCAGGCTGTGCTGGCGATGCCTGGCTTACTCGTGGATTCTTCCCGAATAAAGCTATTATGCACTTTAGTAGGGGAGAATTTTCTGCGATGTTTGCCATTAGTACAAGCGGAAAAGTGTTGAACTAATCAGCTAGGAGTTTTTTAAAGAGAATTTTTAATAAATTTTCACCCTGTCAAGTGCACATGGTGACCTTCTACAAAATATTTTAAGTCTAGTTTTCGTGATTGGAGATTTTGAGGTCGCATTCATAATAATAATTGGACTGCCTGATATAACAATTATATTGATGGATACAAGGGTTGTTTTTGAGTTTTGACTTTTTGTGGTGTCAAATCATTTTCAGAATGTATATCTTGATATTATATTTTTTATTAAATTTCATTATACAATCAAGTTTTATTTATTTGTATTTTGTAATATTTAGCGTGTTTATTGAGTTGTTAGCGTTGAGCAGTAAACTTTTGAATCTTTGTTTAATAACATATAAATGAAAGGAATTTTTTGTCTTTCACTCATTAATTCCTCGAATAGAAATATATCTCTTTTGAAAAACTTGAAGAGCATACATCTTTCATAGTAGGGTCCGGAAGTACTTAGGACATGTAGGAACAGAATCTGCAGGTGCTACAGCCGTTTCAAATTCTGTTTAAACATTTTTGACGGAGAATGAAGTGGACCTCCCAAGACTGGATAGCGTGGGCTGCGATTGTTGCCTTACTATTACAGGCAAACATTCGGGTATCATTTGCTAATTAGAAGTAAAGCTTGGAAGACCACTGCAGTGGTCAGTCTGTGAACTTCGTGGAAATGAGTTGCTATTGCAGCATTTATTTATAGCATTAGACGGCAAAACTTCTAGACCAAATCAATTCTCTGGTCCGATTTGTCAAAGCTTACCCTCTTGACATGAATTATCTATTATTGACTTTAATGCAGTCGAATGTACGAAACTTTCAATTGTCAATACAAAAGATCTTAGCTCAGATCAGAAGTATCTTTTGGATATTCGGAATGCTGTAAATTCAGGCGAATATCCTGCAGCCGTGGCTCAAAGAAGACCTGGTAAGTTAGCGCACTCTAGGTGACTTACATTGGCTGGTCAAGAACTTCGAAAGTGGATAGATACAGAAAAACTACCTTTCGAGTTGAGGGCTTTAGTGGGGTTTATCATGCGGGTTCTATAATTTTCGTTATTTTGACTTTTATCGTGAATGGGCGAACATAAGATATCTTTTTTATCTATAACTTTTTGTGGGAAATCCGGGTACCAAACCACAACTTTTGGACCACCTCCGAATTAGATTTTTTTTTTAATTTTGCTCCGCCCTAGTGCACAACTTTTGGTATGAACACCTTACGTGTGCGCATAGGTCTCTGGCTGATAAGTATGTAAACCTACGGAACTGTCACTCGCCGATTTTGATGAAACTTCGCAAATTTGTAGAACTAGAGAAAATAATCGACACGTATTTTTTTATATCGGCTGAGAAACAATTCTAAGGGTAGAAACCGCCCCTCGTATATGAAGGGTGATCTTCACGTTTCAACTGCAACAAGTCGGGTGATTCAAAAGGTGAGATGCTTTTAAGGGGTTTTCGATGTCGCTGAATTCAAATCTGTGGTTGAAATCACAAAATTTTAAATGATGGGTACAATATGGCGTCTGCTTGTCACACACAAGGAGTGGTTTTCTGTTTTCAACTATAATGGGTCGGGTGATTGGGAAGTTAAAAAGCTTCTAAAGGGTTTTTGATGTCGCTGAATCCATATCTGACAATGAGGTTGTAATCACAAAGTTGCAAACGTCGGATTCAAAATGGCAATATCCAAATTTGTGGTTCCAATTAGATAATTTCGAATTATTATATCATTGATATCGGTGGATTCTCCTCTCTCTCTCTCTCTCTCTCTCTCTCTCTCTCTCTCTCTCTATCGCTCTCTCTTCCTCTCTAATCCAGAGGAATAACCAACGAGGAGGTGGCGAGTATCTATTCCCATTTCTTTTTTTTTAATTTCTAATTTTTTTTCAGTTTTTCGTTCTCAAATTTTTTTCAATTGTAATTGTTTATTTTTATTTTTAGGCAATTTTTCCTTCTTCGAATACCTACCATCAGCCGAATTCATCACATTCACTCGCAGTGACTTTTGCAGAAGTGATAATCATCAAAAAATTTCGTCATGCATAACGACTTTGTGCACCAGGCACACCTTATCACGGCTGCTTCACTGCACAGGTCGCACAATTTTTGAAGCAATAATCCACTGGATTCTCATACTCGAGTAGTTTCTCTTGAGATTTCTAAATCGAGGGAAAGAGAACTGATTATGGATTAGAGATTGGAGCTTGATGATATTATTGCGGTGGTGTAAAATTTATATCGTGATTATAAAGGACCACTATGTCAGAAAAGTTTCTGATGAAGTTTTTCCAAGGCCTGAAGAAGAAAATACCAAGCAGTTGAATCATTCCTGTTGTTCCTGTGGGAATAATGTGAATTTTCAAATATTCCTTTGATTCCACGATTGGTTTGAATGTTTTCTCATTTTGACCTCTCCATGATTCTAGCAAAAGAACACTTTTTTCGCTGTATGATTGGAGAAAGACTTCTTGAAACGATGTTGTTAAGAGCTTAAGATATTCTTAGGATTCATAATCACTAATCCCGTTATAGGAACTTATTGTTAAACTAATAACATATTTAAGAGGTGCTTATGAATAAACGATATTCAACGCGCTTGATTGATTGTGAGAAGATTATTCAAACATTGAATCTATATTCCTAAAGTATATAGACTTTTATTCAGAACAGATTATTGGCGAAGATCGTTTGCGGAGGTCAGAAGCGCGAGGAAGAATGATACGACGTACAGGAAAGAAGCGCGAATATCAGGGAAACAAATGCCTCGCGATGGAGTGTGAATTTAGTCAACCACTCTAAAGAAAAAAAATGCCTGCCCTACGTCCCAACCGATCGTACGACAGGCATTTGTGTCAACTACTTTTTTTGTTCTACAAATTTGCAAAGTTGCATCAAAATCGGCGAGTGCCAGTTCCTAGGTTTACTTGTCAGTGCTACCAGAAAATATTTGATCACTCAAATTGGACGCACTCCTCCGTGACTAAGGGAGACACGTACATGCTCCCAAAGAAGCAAGACGCCCATAGTCCATCAGCATTCAGGCCAATAGTATGTCTCCCAACGCTTTACGCATGCCTCACAGCAATTATATCCGACAAGGTCTATGCTCATTGTGAGGCCAATGACATCCTCACAGAAGAACAAAAAGGCTGCCTTTTGTAATTCGCGAGGTTGCAAGGCTCTGGTAATCGATAGTGTTGCGGTGAAGCAGGCGCAAAGATATCAGCTCAACCCACACGTTAATTTTGGATATTTTTTTCGTATAGCAGGAATCAAATGTACTTGTGATAAATTCACAGCCGTTGTATCGTGAGCTATGCATTCGGAGAGCAACATAAAACTGCAGTGTCTCAGTTCTTCGCCTTCTCTGTAGATGAGGACAGCAGCGAATATACTACACTGATCGTTGTTATAGTGAAATTGTTGGGCAGCATTCTGAACGACATATGCGTAGTTTTTCGAATAGTCTATCTCCAAGAGACCCTCATTTGGTTTCAAATTGTTTTTTAGATCGCTTATGAATTGCGATTGTTTCTTGGAAATGAAATGATGCGGGATTAGTTTGTTCTAGACTTTCACATAATTCGGGCATGAAATCATGTACATAAAGGCACTCCTTTTTTAAAGTGCACCTGTCGGTTGCCTGCCATACGCACGGTGCTCCTCAAGGTGGAAAAAGTGTCACAAAAATAGATTCAAAATCGGCTAACGCAGAAAGTTTCTATATCATATGTAGATTAAAAGTCAGTAGAATTTTAAATCCTAGCTGATTACTTTCGTAAGTTACGCCTATTTTAATTTTTTAATATGTAGAAAGCTGTAGTACGAAGCTTAGATAATCTCTCTGGTTAAGTTTAATGAGTCTATCGTTTAAGCTCGAGTTTTAAAACTTTTTACATACAATTGTCACCACAAACATAGCTGTTTGCCAAATTTTTAGACTTTTTGGTCTGCCTCTCTCTGAATAATGCCACTTTTTCAGTTTTACCGTTTTTTCGAAAAATTTTGTGGACGACTCGAGCGATTTTTAAAGTTTATAAAGAAAATTAATACTAATAAAAAATATATCCAATTATTTTTGTTTCAGTCACCTTGTGTGTTAAAAAATTCTCTTCGAAAACATATATACAGAAACCACTCTTAGCTAAACCCAGGACCAACGACGTGAACGTAGTGATTGAATGGCTCCTCTTTTTTTTCATAGTTTTTTTTACTTTTGTATTTTTTTATTTTTTTTTAATCAAATAATTAAATTAATTTTATATTCAAATTAAAATAAGTAGCAATATAACACTACAGATGAAGTGATGAATATTTAATTACAGCTTTTAACAATTGAGAGGAATAAGACTTGTGAGCAATACTTGTTACTTTAAAATGTTCTCAGACTCTTAAAAAATTAACTAATTCACCGCTTCGCTCAGACCAAAACCCTAATGCATTATTGTCCTCAATAAATGATAAGCTTTATTTTACATGTGCTAAAATAACGTGAATTTTCAATGTCACAGAAAGACTTTTCAAAGCTTTATCTAATTCAGCGATGTGTGCATCAAGCGAAGGCCCAACTTTGCCAGAAATAAAAGAACAAGTAACAATCTTGTTCATTGGTTTAAAGGCAGCAATGTGAGGTATAATTTTGAAAATCCCTACATCTTTATAAATCTCTGGATCATTAAGCATGTCGGCTTCTTTTAGTAGCTTTCTACATGCATTTCCTTCGAATGCATCTCCATGACAGTTTTTTGATACAACATTTAACTTTTCTGGCCACAATAAAGGTTCTTCTCGACCGACATCAGAAACTAAACCTTTCCAGAAAAGGTGATCCACGAAACCTTGCAAAACATGAAGTTCAGGTATTATAAATTTTTGTACAACATAAATATCATCTTCCTCTGAAAAAAAAGGAAGATTGATTGTACTGTGTCATTCTCTACTATACTTCTTATTTTTCCCTGTAGCACAGAATTTATCGTAATCAGCACTTAAATCTCCATATTTTTTCAGTTGCATGCAATCATTTTGGTTTGAACTATCTATGGAGCTTGTGCTAGGAACATCATTGCAAACTTCATCAGAAACAGCATCATTTCTTAAACCACTCAACGTAACAAAGCAATATGGGCAGGGGTATGTCGATGTTGCAGTTTGTTGCCCATTTACAGTGAGTTACTACCACTTTCAGAATAAGTTGAACTTCTTTTAAACTCATTTGCAGCATCTAAATTCAGCTCATCGTTTTCTTTACCTCCAGAAGTTGATACATAATTTTGAGGAATGATTGTTATGCTTATTTTAAAAAACCCCTGACCTCCATCAGCCATGACTCTGATGACGTAGGGTCCTTGTAAATTTCTATTTTCTATAACGGAATCGACGGCTTTTTCGATGTCAGCGTAAATAACACGTCGTATCTTTTTATCTTCAGTATTTTCACAATCAAATTTACAAAAATCTAATTTATATACGTCTTTTAATCCTTTTGACGTATTCGACATGTCCTCACGGTAATTTGAAGAGACAGCATTTTTACCTGCATTGTATATCAAAAAATTAGTTACTTTATTCATCTTCCTGGTTGATGCCCCTATTTTAATTCGGAAGGTTACTAAAGGTTTCCTTTAGTAAATATTACCTGTTTATTTTCACTTCCGTTAACGATGAGTCTTTTATTTTTCGACCACCAGTTGAAAACTCTACTCTCATAGTTTTTCTTTTTAAATCCAAAGCAGAATTAGATGTATTTTTTATGATATGACTGGCGAGTTGTTCTTGACTTTTTTCAGGAAGTTTTTCTACGAGTTTAATAATGTTTTCTTTAAGATTTTTACAGTCGTGAATTTTACCCTTGCAAATTTCTTGAAAACATGTACTACAAAGCCTAATAGAATTGTAAGGAAAGAAAAAGATAGCTTAATAGATATTGTATAGAAAGAATTGTATAGAGACTCTATAATAGATATTGTATAGAAAGAATTGTATAGGAAGAAATAGATAGCTTAATAGAAAGCTTAATAGAATTGCAACTGTCTGTTATAAATTTCTTTTTCCAGTTCACGAACTGTTAGATTACAAGATCTACAAATATTTAAAGGAAATCTTTCATCCTTCAAATCAAATTTCTTTGACTCAAAATTTTTTATTAAACTTTCAATATTTTCATTTATTAAAAATTGTTTGGGTCGAATTTTACCAAAGATAATTTTCCTACCACTTGGCCAACATTCTTTTTTTCCATTTTCATCATAAGAACATTTTTCCTCATGACTCACTTTAATAAAAAATTAGGATAGTATTAAAATTCTGATGTTTAACTACATAAACTTATTTACAATTTATAAACTTTATGTATGTGATCTGCAGCGAGGAAAGGGACCTTAGGCCGAATTTTTCAGTAGAATAGAAGCGATTGAAGAAACGGTCGAAGTCAGACACTCAGAGAGTGGGGTTAATCTCCGGAATCCATCCCCTCCATTCACGACCGCATCTTCTCGCTCCGTGTTCAGCGAGTCAACAAGCTTTTGAGTTACACACAGACACAGAACGGAAAGATGTGTTGAAAGTGGTGGGGCTGGATTTCTCGGGCCGTCCCCACGCGTCGAAATAGGTGATTCACGGCTCACTTTGCAGTTTTATAACAATTCCAATTTTGCAGATGAAAATTTGATTCTTTTTTAATATGAAAGAGCAATTTTAAAATTATCAGTCGCATCAAAAATCTGAAAATCGATTTTTTAACCCTAAAATCCCTTTCCTCGCGGCACGTAACAAATAGACGTTCCGAGCTGGTTTCGCTGTTATACATATAAATTATAGTTTACAATTTCTACTACGGGATTTGAAATATTTGTATGCGACACCTATCTGTAGTGGTGATAACTAAAATGTATAGAGAATATTTAAATAATAATTCATCAACAATATCAACAACTTTTCTTTAAAAAAGACTACTGTAGGTAATATGTATTTTTATACGCCAAGTTATGGTGTTTAGGCAAAAAAAAACATTCAATTAATATTTATGTGAAGTCTTTTATAAGGTATAGGTGAACACATTTAAAATAGTAGGGTAGTATTATAAAATGATTAGTTTTACATACATTTTTATGAACTTTAGTAATCGCTCGAGTCGTCCACAAAGTTCTTTGAAAAAACGGTAAAACTGAAAAAGTCTCGTTCTGAGACTCTGATCAGTGAAATTTCTTCAGTGCTACTTCAGCCATCATAGTTCTGAGAGGTAAATTTACTAGTTTATACTTTATATGTAATTGTGATGTGATGTGCAAATAAAGTGAACGAAAGTGTTGAAATCATGGCGATGAAACGTTCAAGAAGCGAAATATACCTTATTGGACACATCGAAGAAGATATTCTTGGATGTAAATTACAATCAAAAGGACAAGTTTTACGATACTTTCTTTACGAGCTGAGATGTTCGGATAAGAAAAGAACCATTCATGAAAGTGCTAAGTTTGCAATAATTAAGTGTAAGCAATTTTGGGAAAATGCTAATATTCTAATTCAAAAACAAGATATGTGTACTGATGAAGTAAAAGCGTTATACAAAGAATATATAAATTTAAAAAAGTCCAAAAACAAAACTTTCGCCGCGCAAAATGTTAAAGAATTTCCGTTCAAAGAGAAGTTAAATGAATTATTTGATATTGCCGCACAGACTGCCTTGGAAACAATAAGTGTAAAAGATAGATTATTATTTTTACTGGCACAACGCAAAAATCAACGTGCAGGTTCTATGAGATCTTCACTAAACAACAAAAATCAGCTGAGTAACAAGAGAAGAAGATAAATGAGTGCCAGCAATGCGATACAGGTAAAATGAAAAAATAAGAAACATTAACTAAATGAATCATTGAAAAATGCAATTGTTGTAAATTATGCAACGGCCCTATTGCGAAAGTAAATTTTCCACTCAGAAAATTTATCTTTCTAAAAACACGATGCGTTTGTTCGAAATGCTACGAATTTCAGCTGATTTTTTGAAATCTGATCCAGAAACGTCGAAAAGCAGGGTCGATTATAACGAAGGTTTACGTATTGTCCAGGCTCTGCCTGTTATCAATGATAACGCAGAACGTATGGTAGCACTGGCGAGTGAATATAATTTAATATTAATGAAAAATGAGGCGGAAAGGCAATGTTTGTTACGCCTCATGCCAGCACACCGTTAAGTTTTCTCCGACTGCAATAAAGATAGTCTGAATGTATGCTTTGAAAGAGAGTGGTAATTGAAAATGTGAGAATAAATGAACATTTTTAAATCTTGACTTCAACTTTTTCTCAAATCTAGAAAAGTGTTCCTAAAAATTTAGAAAAACCATAAAATCAAGAGAAAATCCTAAATCCCTTAAATCCACATTAAATATTATGAATTGCTGAGTATTTATAAAAAATGTTCTAATAAAAAGTAATTATTTGTAAATGTAATTTTATTTTTAAAAACCCTTAATGCCTACTGTTAGGAACAATCAAAATTTTAATAAGTCAGTGTTAGACTGTTACTCAAACTTTTGCCAGCATATACCTGGCGTTATTCTTCAATGCAGAATTGCACCGTGACCACCCGTCGCCTTAATACAATAGACAAGGTTCTCAACTACTCTTCGAAACGAGAAATGGTGAATATTATATTTTGTTAATTCATAAGTTTCCCTAACTAAATATTTGATTATCAAGTTCAGATTTTCAAATCTTATTCTTAAATCCATGAAGAATATGTGGTAACAACTTTGAAAGTAAAATAAAGTTTTAAGTACGTTTACAAGTTTCACAAAGTTCATGATTTTTGTTCATTTTTATCAAAAATAGCTTTTTTTAGTGTCCAGTTTGATCAATAAAATTTGAAGTTTTTAAAGAGAATATATGAGAAAATCCTTTTTCAGTCTATGATGAAACGATTTCTCGAATAGAAATAAAATCGGTTAACATTAAGTAGTTGAAATTTAAAGTTGAAAAAAAATATTTTCCCTTGTTAAAATGACGAAAACTCCATAAGAACTAACAATTCAAGTCGCACTATTTAATTGTTGTTTAAAAAATTTTTTAAAAAGGAGTAGAGTTGTATTACGCTTAGGAATAATTTGACTCCCAGGTGGGTATGAAATTCGAAAATTCGCTTTTTTTGGCACACCCTAATATATATGTATTATTTACTATATATAATAAATTCTCTTTACAGAATTCATAAAGTGACTATGGAATTTGTATTACGCCGCCCCAGAGCCTACAGTATAAGCGATTAATGGATCTTCTTAATGTTCGTCTTTTAGTTTCACAAAAAAATGTATTGCACTCTTATAGAGAATTTAGTTCTCTTTAATTTTTGTAATCACTATTTTTCTCATAAAATTAATAAATAACGAGTTATATTCAAAAAACCATTAGAGTGCGCTATTCTTCCAAGATAGCGGAGTTTCCTGACACTGAACTTTTCAGGACTTTTTACACGTTCAATAATAACCTCATACAAACATCCTTACCTAATTTCAAAATATTCCTTATTATTTTTCTTATTTTCACTTCGTTGCAGGTCCTATAAATAATTGCTGCACTGAGAATGACAATTAGATAAAGCCCATTTTGTTTTTCCTTTCCCCTACTCTGAAGTGAAAAGCAGGATTAAAATGATGTTTTCTGTCACGTGTGTTTTTTAAATGAAAACCGATCATTTTCAAATATTTTGAAAGTTCTTTATATATTTGAAACATATAAAAATGCGTTTTCAAGTAATTTAGAATGACAACTAGGTAAAGCAAATTTTGTTTTTCCTCCCCACTACTCTGAACTTTTTTTGACGTTTGCAAGTCTTGAGTGTGTAGCTTATAAGTACTACCCGAGTAAAAATAATTCGTCTTGGCTAAGTCTTGATCCAAGACATATCCAAGACATAGCCAAGACGTTTTTTCAA
>JBAGKK010516186.1:0-13593 GCA_037177015.1 Euceroptres primus
TATAAAGGTGAGATGAGCAACTATAGTCAGCGTATTATAATTAAACTTAAGGTACTTATTAATGCATTGTATTACTATTAAGCTTTATACCCTGAAATTGGCCCCGGCTGTTGGGTTATATTTCCAATAAAATAAAATAAAAAAATAAAAAGGAGAAAGGAATGACATTTTTAAATTAGTAAAAATTAATAAAAGTTTTAAAAATGGCTCACCTGGCATTTTCGTTGGTGTAGACGTGTAAGTGGTAAGAAACCTTTCGCACGAACTGATGTCTTTCTGATAACAGAACTTGGTTAAAACGAGTCATTATCTTATCATATGTTCTGTTTGAAGTATCATTCAGTATAGGTGATGTCACAATCATAATTATGTTCTTAGAATTTTAAATTGACTCCTAAAATGTGTCGATTTTTTATAGGCGCTTATATATTTAAAATTTTAATTCCGAGGAAAATATTTGGAAAATACATTCTTAATTTATTGACAATTCGAATGACTTTATTTAATAATTTATAATCAATTATTGTCAATGTCTTATTTCGATATTACTTGATATAAAAACTCTAGAAAGAGTTTGTAATTTCATGTGTAATCAAGGACAAGAGAAGTGGGAGTGAGATACGTGGAGAGTGACTTTCTTGAATAATGATAAAATTATTATTATTTCAATTCTCAAGGAAATTTTATAATCCGTGAAAAATTATGTCTGTAGTTGTGTTTAGTTAGTGACAAAGCCGCACGCAATATTGACAAATTTCAAATTTATTATCTAATGAACACTTGTTTGGACACTCTTTGGTTAAAAAACCTTCTCGAAAGTTTATCTTTTTTTAAGTTTCCTGTTACAAGGTACTTTTAATAATTTCAAATGCATACAAATTTTGTTTCAATTAAACAAAATTTATTTAAATCAAGTAAATTTTTTGTTTGAAATAAACATTATTGAGAAATAAATTTAACTCGCAATGCCTTAGTGCATGATTGTAGTTTTTAAATAATTAAATTTACCCATTAAGACATATTTTTCCTTTTAAATGAAAAAGAGATTTTTAGTTATTTTTACCTCACTTATAATAACATCAATTCAATATTTTACTGTTACATAACTAACTAATATTTTTTCCAATTCAGGTATTTCTGTCATTTCTGTCATCTTATTTTTTATATTTTCTTAACCCTCGGAGCACACACAGAGTCTGTCAGACCCTGTCCTCAAGTTTCATCCTGAATATCTTTTAGGCAGTTTGAAAATTGACGGGCCTGAGGAAATTGAAAAAATAATAATTTTTTTAGAAAATTTTCTTTTGTTGCAAAAAGACTTTTTTTGATGATTTTTTTAATATGTGAATAATTGCGACGGTACATTTAAATTACACGAATTGATTCTACAATGTTTAAAGAATATTCGAAAATTTTTTCAAGTTAATTGGATGAGTAATTGTGAAATGGTAGACTATCAAAAAGTGTGCAGAGTCTCACAGACCCACAGTATGCTCCGTGATCGAAAAAATAGGTGTATGCTCCTAATCTGACATAAAAAAATCAATTTAATGTTAAAGAATGATAAAATTGCATTAATTTTTTTTATTTATAAAAAGCAAGAAAACACCTAAATCTGGTCAAAAAATTGTTAAAAATAATATTAAGATTCTGATTTAAAAATGGTCTGTTATATTGTTTCAATTGTCATTAAATAGTATTTCATAAATAAAAATAGTTCGTCTGAAAAAACCGAGGGGCTGTTCACTCTCGAATCAGACGAGCGCCTCAGAGCGCCTTATTTACTGTTGATTTACCTTATTTCTCCTTATTTCGCACTGACTCCTGCGCTAACCATCACTAACGTCACAAAGATGAACGGTGCGGAGTCGAAAGAGTAAGGGAGACATACTCTGTGCGATTCGAGAGTGAATAGCCCCTCGGAAAAAACTAATCTTTTTTCAAAATAATGAAAAATTCAGTACTTCCTTTGACATCGAGAATTAGTAGGTTCTACCATCTAAGATTGAAAATGAAACTAAAGAAGATTTGAATTTAAATAAAATATTTTTTAAAATTCTGAACTTTCCTTTGAATATGAAAATAATTTTTTTCTATAAAAAATTGTAATTAGATTAAAAATTACTTATTGAGTAAATTCAGTAAATTTATTGAAATAAGAAATCAAATTTATTTTTATCATCAGATGGTTCGCTTTGAGAAAGAAAACTGAAATATCCACTTTTGATATATTATCACATTATCAGTAAATAATCTACAAAATTCTTTTATAAAATCTACATTATCTATTGTAAACAGCATTATCCTGCAGTAGTGATTTACATACTCTATAAAAATATATTGTCTGATGAGTCCAGACAGAATGGAGGAAATAAATAAACACAGATTAATTTTGCATTAAAGAACATGACTTTTGAAATTTGATCCTAATCAACTTTTATCTACTTGACGTTAAGAATAGCCACGTATTTTGTGTGATATGATATAATTTATTGTTATGGTACAAAACGCTTCCATTCCATTTGGAGTAAAATAGGAAGAAATTGTAATAACCAGAAGCTAGTGAATTTTTAGAGTGAAAATAAACTGTAAATAATTTGCCTTCCAAAAAATTAACCATGACATTTCATGTAACATGGACTTACATAATTTGTTTCCTGGTAAGCATTTATAATTTTTTTACATTGCATAATATACCTCAAGAGGATTTAAACATAACCTAGAATCACAACAATAATTTGAATAGTTTTAAAAAATGAAGCATATTTTTAATATATCTATTATTTCTGTTGGAATTTTTTATTATTATTCTTTCTTATATTTCAGGATTTTTTCGGGATTAGTATTTTTATTCCTTTGCTCTCAGGGCATCTAAAAAGTTTAGGTGCCAGCCACTTTTTTATTGGAGTTGTTAGCTCTGTTTATGCAGGATGTCAACTTTTGAGTGGTCCCATTATTGTAAGCCATTTTAAATATATTTAAATTTATATTTAATAATAATTAATGGTTCATAAATATAGAAAAAATGCTAATTGAAATTAATTTTCAGGGCAGCTTGAGTGACAGATTGGGTCGTCAGAATATTTTAATTTTTTGCCTCTTCGTGACTTTTGTCTGCTATTTTTTAATGGGTATAACTTATTCGTTGCTCTTTATACTTTTTCTAAGAGCTACTTTAGGTATTTGGCATTTATATTTATATATTTTCTAAATTATCTGATTATGAATTCTCTACTTTAAAAAAATATCCAATGTTTTATTTTTAAGAATTAAAATTATATTTTGTAATTTTCTAATCTTTACAAATAATTATTGTAAATAATAATAATATCTTTATGAATAATCAAACTAAATTTTTCAGGAACGTTTAAACATATCCAATCTCTAAATCGAACATTGATCGCAGACCATATTTTAAGTAAGGACCAAACAGTAGTTTTTGGAAGATTGAATGCAATTGCAGGTATCAGTTTCACAATAGGACCAGCGATTGGAGGTCATTTTGCAGAACTCGAACATGGATTTTCCTACATTTGCTTTCTTACCAGTGCCATTTTTGCTCTAAACATTGGTTCGTAAATTCAATAATCCCAAGTGCCTAAATTCAATCTCAAATTTAAAAAATAACTTAGTCCAATTATTTCAGTGATTTCGTATCTCTACCTTGAGGATCCACCAAAGGAGGAGAAACCATCCGAATCAAAAAAAATAGATCTGACTACTTTAATAAAAAGCATTCCAAAAAATCTGATCGCAGCAATTTATGGACTTGCAAGCGTAAATTGGTCTCTCTACTGGGATATATTTCTAATAAAATTTGTAACTTCGTTGGCGAAAGACTCTTACATTAATAACTATTTTATTAAGATTCGAGAAAGGTTTCAAGTCTCACCCAAATGGGTTGGATACAGTTTGTCCCTTCAGGGATTTTCTGCTGCAGTCGCAGGTCTTTCGATGGGATATATAAATAAATTATTTTACAAGGGAAACGAAGACTTTGAGAGTCACAGTACAAAAATACACTTTTTTGTGACCTTTTGTTATTTAGCTTTAATGTTAACCACCCAAGCACAATTTTTTGTACTTTTTGGGATGATGCTGATGTTTTCAAATATGATTCTGAGGGTGAGAGAGACAGAGATGTTATTTGAAAGGTGTCCACAATCTCAAAGAGGATCTTTAGTGGGAATGGGAACCAGCATCACAAATATTGCTCGAATGCTGGCTCCTCTAGTCGTTGGAACTTTTGAGGACTTTTATGGAATATATAGTGGTGTTACTTTAGCAATGATTATATCTACTATCTCGATTATTGTATCAATTAAAGTGAATAGATCGAGGGCTGTGAGGTCGAAAAACGACTGATTTAAGTGATAGTATTCTTAAATATAAAGTCTGTATTTATATTTTAATAAATATTTATTTTGTAGATTCTATGTTTTGTCTTACACTTAACATATCCTATAGTAGACTTTCTACTTTAATTATTAAATCCCCAAAATTTGTATGTTGAGTTAGCTTATTTACAAAATTGAAAAGAAGATCAGAAATAATTTCGAATCTAAATTCGAATTCGAGTCAAATTTGATTACAAGCAAGTTTGAAAGATTTCAAATTTGAAATCCATCGAGCCTTTAAATTTAGAAGCAGGAAATATGTCGATTGTGAATTTAAAATCAAAATTAGGCCTTTCCATTACTTAGTTTTCGGTAACAGTATAATAAGGAAGAGGAAGTTGATTTTGGGTATTCACGAAAGTAATTATTTTGAGATGAGTTATTTAGAGTTTATTACTCTATGAGACGTGTTGGGCCGTCATTTCCTTGAACTGTTTGTCACTAGCTTCCAAGGCCTCTATTATTTTCGACCTCTCTATCTTCTCGTGTTCTTCAAAGAATTTTTTTAATTCTGCCCGCATCTCTGGGGTTTCGACACGTAGCATGTTCCTTCGTACTTTTATCATCCAATGTTCAAAATTTTCTGCTTGATTGAAGTAGTGAAAAGAACCTAAAGGGACACTCATGTAGCAAAACATTCTGAAAACTTCCAACTGCCAATTTCCCATTTTTGGAGATCTGAAAGACATGCAGATTCTTATTGTCAGTTTAATTTCGGAAATTGTTTAAAAATCGAATTCTTTCAAATTTTAAATTGGAATAATGCAAAACTTTTAAGTTTTATTTATTAAAAATCGAATAAGCAAACTTCAAATATAATTTCTTTCAAATATTGATATTGAATAAAAGGCTGGTGCTATAACTACGCTAACGTGAACTGATCTCCCAAAACTAAACCTACGCGAAGTTTCAAATTTAAAATGTTCGAAATTGCATAATTTTAAATTTAAATCCTTTATAGTTAAATAATTATAAAATAGAAAATGTTAAAATTGGAATAATGCTATGTTAACAAAATTTAAAACTATTTGATTCTAATTTAAGTAATTCAAAATTTTATAATTTAAAAAAGAAAGCCTTTTAATACTTGACCGACTGTAAATTCAGAACACTCAAAATCGCAGTTTAAGATTTAAACATTAGAGACTCGCTTATTTACATAAATTGTTCTTCTTTACATAAATTGTTCTGAATTAAACAATTTCCAATTAAAAGCCCTAATAATTGGTAACAATTTTAAATTGAAAACATTTAAAGAATAACTTCAATGAAACTTTAAAAACTAGAGGATTTCAAATTAACGCAGCGTTTGAAATTCATTAATAATTATTTTTAATTTGAATCGTCCAAGCTTGTATGTTTTTAGTTTTGAATTTGTAGTAGTAAAGTGTTTTTTGATGCCCTTGAAATAAAGTGTTCAATTTGGGTGGCTTATTCTGCTTTTTAATTGTATAATTTTGAATTATGTTTTTTGTTTGAAAATTTTAACATTGTAAAAGAATTTTTAACGGAAATGTTATATTTTGCTAAAAATTTCAAGTTTTTGGAAAAACCAAATTAAAACAGTTTAAAATTTGAAATCATTAGTTAACTGTTGAAAATTTTATGAAAACTTTTAGTTAAAATTTGTTAAAATTGAAGTCTTTTAAAGTTGTTAAAATTTGAAGTCTTTTTAAACCTATAAACTTCAAATTTTTAAGCAGATACATTTTGAATCTTAAACTGAAAAAGAACTTTACTACGCTTTAAATTTTTGGAATCATCAAATTAACAATTTAAGTATTTGCAAATATCTAAATTAAAGCTATAAACTGAAAATTTTACCGTTGTAAACAAATTTTTAACGGAAATGTTATATTTTGCTAAAAATTTCAAGTTTTTGGAGAAACCAAATTAAAACGGTTTAAAATTCGAAATCATTAGTTAACTGTTAAAAATTTTATGAAAACTTTTAGGTTTGGAAGTGTTAAAATTTGAATATGAGCTTCAAATTTTTAAGCCGATAAATTTTGAATCTTAAACTGAAAAAAAAACTTTACTACGCTTCAAATTTTCGGAATCATCAAATTAACAATTTAAGTATTTGCAAATATCTAAATTAATGTTATAAGCTGTGGATACTGTAAGAAGTGGGGGACATCTACTTTTAAAAGGTTATAAAAAATATTAGAAAATTCGAATTTTAATTTTTTCGTTCGTAATACATATTTTTAATAAAGTTCTTCGCGTAGGTATAGTTTTATGAAGTCGCTTCATATTAGCGTAGGTTTAGCCACTCCGTAAATAAAATTGTGAAATTTACTTACCTTGATTCAGCAAGAAGTTGATTAAGAAGTAATTAAAAATATTTATAAATTGTGACTTAATTTTAGTTATTAGAACATCAATTGTATTTTCCTTAACTCTTTTGTTGAATGCGTTTTTGAAGCTTTTAGGTTATATTTTTATTCTCTTCAATCCACTGACGTATAGCCGACGGCTGACGAAGTTGAAAGGGTTGGAAGTTTATTATTGCGACATCTGGTGGAACTTTTTATAACTAGATTGAGCGCTTTATGCGGGACTTTTAAAATTTATATTATAAATAATTATTTTAAAAATATAATCTTCAAGACTTTTTGTTATATATTCATTTTAATGTATTGTTATTGTATATTTTTAGATATTATATAAATTTTTTATTTATTATAATCTATATTTTTGTTATATATTTGTAGGTTTCGAATTCAATTATTTTATACTCTCAATTTGACACTTATATTTTTTAATTATCTGATAGATTTCGTTCTGAATATCTGAAGTTGATTTTTTTAGAGTAATTAATAAAATGCATTAATTTTTATTATTATTACCTAATCAATTACTGAAATTAATAAAAGTAATGAAATGTATTAAAAAGAATAATAAAAATATATTAAAAAGCTGAATATTAGAAATTGTATTTTATATTTAAAACTAAAAACGATTCTAGAAAAATAAAAATTTAATATAAATGGGAACAGGTTTCATGAATAATTGTTAAAAATTCAAATAGATTTGCTTGATTTGTATTTTATAACTCTATCTCTATATGTACAAATTTACTACTATATTATTACTAATAGGCACGTTTGAATTGCATTTACAAAATGTTTTTCTTTCTTATAAAAGTATTATATAATCAAAGTGATAATATAATAGCTTTATAATTCTAATTAAATAAAATAAGCCGTATATTACAATTACATATCACAGAAATATGAGAAGACAATCCTTATCGAAGTTTATAATAAGTAATATAACTTTTTTGATCAAAATCACTGAGAGGATTAATTTTTAAAAAGTAGTAAAAGTAACCAAACTGATTGAATTATGTCAAATTTCTCAGAGCGTACTGATTATTAAATTTCTAAAAAAAGGATCTTCAAAACTTAAGAAACCACTTAAGTTAATTTAAGTTAATTTACATTCAGCTGAAATCTGAATAATACTCTTTAAATATCCGGTATGTAAAATATTTTTGTGATGAGATATCACTCAAAATTTACCCTTAAATAATTTAAAATAAATATAAGAACTAGGAAAAATATTTTCATCTTTCAAGTACCTATCAAAGCCAAAAACTCACAAAAATATAATATTTTCCTAATATTAATAATATAAATTATAAATGATTAAAAGAACCTATTAAAACTAAAAACCTATAAAAACTATTAAATTATTAATTAACTAATTGCAGTTATCTAACTCGCTTTTCTTAAGTATTTCACCAAATTAAATCAATACAAAACAGCATTATTTGTTTGCTATTTTGTTGACAACACAAAAGATACTAGGTATCTTGAAAATAGCTTAAAGTGTATTTAAGTTCTGCGAAAAATAAGCCTAATAAATGGGGAATGTGTAAATTTAGAAGGAAAATATTGCAAAAATACCAAAAATGTTTGTTATAATAATTATTAACTTTTGAAATAATCATGGCTTCTCATAGTTTTTAAGCTCAGTTTAGAATTATTTTTTAACAAAATTTTAGCAAATGGTTTTAAAAAAGAAAAAATTTTCTCTCCAAAGGACAAGAAGCTGAACTTGACACAAAAAGGTCGTAAAAATTCTAAGAGTCCTTTGCAGTAGGAAAATAACTGAAAAAAATTATCAAGTCATAAACCTTTTGCACCAGTTTATTAAAATATGCTACCTCTTTAGTTTTAATATGTTTTTCTATAAAATAAGTGTATTTTTTCATTTTTGGGACTTTTTGGTGTTATGTATGTACAGCCTCTGGTCCTCTCAATAGGTTTACTGAATTTTAAAAATTAATTATTAAAATTTTATAAAAAATTATCTTTAGAACGAGACCAAAAACTTTCGGCATCGACGATTATTTCGAGAGATATTAATTATATTCAAATTTTGTATACTTTTGTAATACCTAAGATATTATTATTCAGAAGGAAGATATTATATCTTTCTTCTGAATTAACATACCTACTGCATTTTTCTTGCGATTATTTTCTCGCAAAATTTTGATTCATTTTAAGCTATTTTCAGCAAAGTTCTTTTCATTGTTTCTGAAATCTTATTTGAAAATACTGCATTTCGCAAAAATTCGTCCCACAACAAAAAAGCTGAATCACACCATTATTACATTGCAAAACATACAGATCGCGATTACAAAAAAATCGCATTCCCTCACGAATTGAACAGGTGTAATTTTACGCCTGCATTCTCAGGTGATTAATACTGAATAAAATGATGCTCAGACCAAGCAAATGATATTGATAAATAAAATTCGATGCTGAGGATTTTATACCCAATTCTTTCAGAACTATAGGTAACCAAGTTTTTATGGAATCTTGGACCTTTTCTGCACTTTGCACCTCATTTTCCTCTAGATTAGATGTTGACATAGTTTTTATTGCTTGTTTCGTGCTGAGCTGGGTTATACTCGTTTCCGGATTATCTGTGACTTCCGGTGGACCAGAAGGCAAGTAATTTTCGCATCGAGGAAAATCCTTCGGTACTGGAGGAAACTGCTTGTGTTCACCCACCTTGAAAATCAAAGCCATTCCAACTTCGGCATGAAATTCGATGTGACAGTGAAAGAGCCAATAACCTGGAGAAAAGAATTTAATGTTAATTGAGATTAAATTATAAAAACAAAAGTTGTAAAAACTTGGCAGAATTTTTTCCTTAATTCAGAAATAACGTATCCTGTGAATTTCTTACAATTCTTATTTGTCTAAAAACTTAATAATTGAAAAAGATTTACATCATTTTCTAACTTCTTTTAGAAAATTTTATTAATTTTCAAAATTTACACATGAGTTGTAATGATCTTTGAGGAACTGTATTGATTTCTAAAATTGAAGGGCAAAATGCAAAAGTCGCATTTTTTTGCTAAAACGTCCCTGGAAAAGAGTGTTCTCAGAAAAATATATTTCTAATCAACTAATTTTTTATTCGAAAGTACAATAATTCGAGAGAAAATATTTTATTCGTCACTTATTTAAATCGGTTAATTAGATCCAAAGTTATATGGAGGAATTGTTGAATCAACAAGATCCAAAGTTGTACGGAGGAACTGTTGAATCAACAAGGAATTGTTGATTTTTGTTATTTATTCAGGGATCACAGTCAGTCTCATATTCCCCCTTGTTCCCCCTATTTTTCTCAAGATCCCCTAAAATTCTTATTTTTTAGAATTTTCCCCCTTTTTCCCTTTTTTTTAATTCAAAGTTCCGATTAATTTTCCAAGATAAATAGAAATTTTTTATATTCAAAAACGCGTGCCACAATATTAAAATCTTAAAGATTCAGAGAACCTTCTAGAAACTTTAAAAATTTTCTCAGGTGTTTAAAAATTTTTTGAAATATTCTAAACTGACTCTAAATTTTCTGGACTCTTTCAATGTTTTTCAAAATTTTCCATAATCAAATTTTCTAAACTCTTCCATAACCGTCTAATATCTTTTGGGTTTTCTAGAATCTTTTTTCTGGGTTCTCTTATAATCTTATAAAATCTTAAAGAATCTCCTAAAATTCTTTAATATTTTAAAAAATATACTAGCCTGTTCCAGAATCTTTTAGACTCCTCCAGAATATTCTCAACTCTAAAATTCTGCAGAGTCTTTTAGAACCTTCTAAAGTCTGCAAAACATACTGTCATAATCCTTCAGAATTTTCTAGACTTTTGTCAAAATCTTCCTAAAATTCTCTAAAATTTTCGAAACTCTTCAAAAAAAAAAGTCTGAATGAGCCTATAAGATATTAAAAGTTTAGGCCAGAATTCAAAATATTTTTGAGGATTTTACAAGATTTTGAAACAATTTGGATTATTTCGAAAAGTCATAATAGATTTTGGGGTGTGTCTGAAGATTTTAGAACTCGTAAAAAGTTTGGATATTTCTGTAAAAGTTTTAAAAAATCCTGGGAAATTTTATAAGGTTCTAGACAATGCAGACAAGATTCAGGAAATCTCTGGAAGATTCTAAAACATTATAAAAAATCTTAAAGATTCTAGAGAATTTTGAAATATTTTAGAGAATTTAACGAATCTACAAGTACATGGAAAATTAAAAATATTCTAGAAAATTCTAGAGGATTGTCAAAAAATCCAGAAAAAATTTCAAGAAGGATTTTAGAAAACTCTAAAGAGTTTCAAAGGTTCTGAAAGTCTAGTTTGTGGAGTATTTTATTAAATTCTAGACAGGGAGGACTTTTGAGGATTTTTGAATATTTTTGATGATTCTGAAGAATTTTAGCAGACTCATTTCGGAAATTTGATTTGTTCAAAATTTAAAATTTTGATAATTTCATAAATCATAAATCTAAATTCTTATCAGTAATTTTAGAAGTCGAGAATTTGTATATGTCGTTAATTTTTAGTCGAAAAATTTTTTGTTCGGAAATATTTGCTGTCGGAATTTCTCCCTTTCGTTAAATTCAACGTGCCATTAAAATTATTTTTCGGAAATATTACAGAGCCTCTTATAATATTTTTATGATTTAATTTCTGGTTTAGTTGCATTCAATATAATTTTATTTGTAATGAAATTTGAGTTTTCTTATGAAAATGTTGTATTTATTAACTTTTGTTGGCTTCGTTGGTATTTTTAAAAGAAACAAGTTTCTCCCTTTTTTTAGAAAAAGAAATCCTCTATTTTCCCTAAAATTGAACTACTGAGCCACCTGTTTATTTATTCCAAAAATTTTGAATATGATAAGGTTTTTTCATTCTTCTAATTTTTGTTTTAATTTCTACATTATTTTTGAATTACATATCTTGTAATTTGTGTTACAGGTAATTAACTAATTAAGCAGTTTTCCTTGATAGTTTGAACTCACCTGGATTATCCGCATAAAATCTAATTATGGTATAACCACCGTCTGGCACAGTCACTGTGTCCTTGATCGGTGCTCGATGAAGCTTCCGGTGTATTCGTCCTTCCCGATCAAGTCTCTTAACTTCCTCAATAGTAGTGCTCTTTCCAATCCTTTCCATTGCCACGACTCGAAAAGCGTATCCATGCAAATGGAACGGATGATTTGCGTCATACGTAACACCTGTAGTTTGAAAAAAATTATTTTAATCATAAAATATCTAAGACTATTTTTATTAAAATACTTGTTTTTTGATTTTAGGAATTTTGAGGTTTAATTAAATAATATATTATTTCATACATTTATTCTCCATTGTATGCTCTTTTGATCTTTTACAATATACATGCAGTCCCATTGGTGTTTAATTAAATAAGAAGTAAATAAGAATTATTTAAAGTACCTTCGTCTACAAGAACAATTTCCACGACACTGTTAAGTTTTACTTGAAGGACATGAGTACAAGCACAAAAATCTTTTTCGCAATCCTTCACACTTGTCTCATTACAAAATGTATTTGGATCAATTGAATCTCGCTGAGACAAAAGTGGGATGGCCGATGGCTTCATGGAAATGTGATTCAACTGAGGTGTATAGACTTGATGTTGTTTTTTAACTGGAAAAATAATCAAATTTATAGAAATTGCCTTAAAAAGATATTTACAGAGATAATATAATTAAATGAGAAAGAATCATTAAATGATTCTAAATTTGAATCAGACAGAATTTTCTCTGATTTCCTTCATTCATTTGTAGTTAATTATTCAAATTCACTGCAGTGAATTTGACTAAATAATTATGCAGTGAATTTAACTAATCATTCAGTAAAATTGACTGAATAATCATTAAATATTCATTTTTTCACTGATTAAAATGTAGAGAGAAGAGTATAGTTATTAATTATAGTTATTATTATTAAATGGTCTTAAGAACAGACTGAATGCTTTTCACCCCCACTTCACACGAAATGCATAATTAATTTTATGTATTATTTTACGCATCCTATTTGCTGACTTTCAAGGATGAACAATTTTCTTTAATGGGCCAGGTGTTATCGCAACACGTAACCACTCGCGATTCTACTAATATTTTCTGCTTTCTGGTTTTATCTCTACTTTACTTTTTCAAATTTAATTCATATAATTTAATTATTGTAATTAAATGATAATTAATCTATTTCTTATTTGTTTATATTTCTTAATGTCTCTCTTCTTTTTCATTTTTGCTTGAATAATTTGCTGGAATTAATAAATCATTATTATTTTTCAAGAAAAAAATTCGTAATGATCTCGAAAAATTTCAGTCTTTTAATGTTGATTTTCTTTTTGTTTCTTTAGATCAGAAAGTAATAGTTAAAATAAAAATTAAGACTGTTTTCGATGGACTTTCTTTATTCAGAGGTTTATTTTTAAATTGATATTTCAAATTTTTTTGCCTTGCTTCAATTAGTTACATTGCGATACTTTGGGAGAAGAATAGTGATGCAGATGATTACTTTCAGGGAGCTGAGAGGTAAAGAGACAAAAAGAGCTCATGGTCACTTTCAATGGTTTCGAGAGGACTTGAGAATATACATTGTGCGGTCATGTGTTTTCAGGCCTAATTGCATTCGATGATGGAATAAGTTTCTTCACCTTTGTAGAATAAATCTTCTTGGTACACATTCTCACTATTAGAATATCGCCTCGTTTTTTTTTTCATCTTTTTAGAAACGCATTTATTCTTATTTATTTATTCAACTCTTATTTTTATTCCTCAAAATGTTTTATACCACTCTAACCTCAAAATCTCAACTTTGACATGATTTTTCGGCTTTCGTGGTATAAAATACTGTTCGATA
>JBAGKK010516197.1:0-13593 GCA_037177015.1 Euceroptres primus
TGTCAGCAATGCACAACTATTTTATTTATCTTCTTACATTTTACCAACAATTTATTGTTTATTGCATTGAGTGTAAATATATTTGGTTATTTCAAACAAGTTTTGGTTGATTCAAATAAGTATTTATTTGATTTGAATAAACGTTTGGTCTAATCTAATAAATTTTTTTATCGACCAAAAAATTTGGTTGAATGAACCAAATTTTTTATTGAGTCAACTAAAACTTTGTTTGATTCATCCAAAACTTTGGTTAACTATATAGAAATGCATCTATTTGGTTGAGTTAACCAAATTTTGGTCGAATCAAACAAATCTATTACTGAGTGTAAGAGGCTTCAAAGTCAAGCTTAATCAGGATCAAAAAACATTTTTTCGATTCAAACACTTTTATTGGTTGTCCTTCTTGTTTTTAATTAAACAAATATTTGTTTGGTTTCATATCTCATCAAATTCTCTGTATAATTTAACCAATAGGATCAACAATTTGGTTGATTCGACCAAAAACTTAAGTTCCATCAACAAAATATTTTGTAAAATTAATAATTAGATACGAACCGACTAAAAACGAGTTTGGTTTACTTGACACAACTTTTTTTTTAAATCAACCAAACGATTTTGTTCAATGAACATTTTTTTTTGTAAGTTTGTTTTTTTCAGAAAACTAGAGGCAATAGATCATTTTGACTTACAGATTGTTAATCTATGAGAAAAATAATTATAATAATTATTATAATTAAAAATCTATGAGAATCAAGTTCATTTGGATATCAGTTTCTAAATCAATATCGCACTGTGATATTTTCTGTTGCTTCTTCTTCTTTTGTATCTAAATTTGAGATTTATGAAAATTGAAGACTACATTTTTATTAATCTGATATCTTTACCTTAATTTTAAGCTGATGTGGGAAAGTGGTCTCTCCATCTTTATCACAAGAACAGTCTGTACCAAAGGTGATATCTACCGTAAGAGAAACAGTCAAGAGGAACAAAGGTAGTTTCCAATCCATCTTGTGTCCTGAATCTCGTGTTGGGATACTGACCAACGATTTTTTTTGGCTCCAGATATAGTCCCAACCCCCACTAAGAAATTCTCTTCCTGTTTTCTTGTCTTGTAAATACTTCCGTCCATTAACTCTCAAGTTTTTGCTAAAAATTGAATACAACGCGGAAGAAATCTTTCGCGATGATGTTAAAAGAAGACTACAATTGAAGAGACAATTAATTTCTAAGAAATTACATTCTTGTGTTTATAAATACGGTTTGTTACGATTTACTTTTAAGATCAGACTTCCGCAACGATCTCTAAATTGTTCGTGTGTAAAATGGTTTTTATTTATTCCAATTAATTTTATGCATTTTTTATGTACTCTCTAAATCTGAATTAGTAGTTTTCTACTAATGAAATAGTTCCGAATCGTTTACCAATTACTTTAGTAAACATTTCTTCTAATTTTTATTAGAAAATTATTAATTCACTTAATAAGGTTTACTAATTTATTTAGTAAGCCTTTCTAATAAGTGAATTAGTAGTTTTCTATACTAAAAATGATTAGAAATGCTTATTAAAACAACTGCGAAACAATTCAACACTGTTTCATTAGCAGAAAACTACAAATTCAGATTTAGAGAATATAATCAAATTTATGAATATTTTTTACATTATGAAGTACGAAATAGGAATTAGATTCTCTATGCAAAAAAAGAGATGAAAAAAGTAAGAAGCATAAATATTTTAAATGTTCGCAATCCACTAATTCATCAGATTTGCACATTGTTTTTCAAATAGCTCTGAAATTAATCATAATACCGTTTAACTTGAAGTGAAAAAGTAATACATTTTTTGAAGTAAATAAAAATCTTTGTAAACATCCTTGGATGACAAAGAAGTATTTGATTCATTTTTGTAATGCTCGAAATAGATTAATCGGCATTTTTATGAATTTAAAGTAATTATTTATTTATAGATAATCATAAATTCATATAAAACTAATTTTCTTTTGTAAACACAACTTTATTATATGATTGCCTTGTATTGCCATTTGGTAAATATTTTATTTTCTTAGTAAGGGGTCATCCAAGTATTGCGTAAGCATTTTCGCCCTCAAAATACTTACGTAATTTACTTATTGAATGACCCCTAAGGTAATCTTTATCATTATTTAATCAAAAACACGTTCACTGAAAAATATAAAATATTATAAATTAATTTTTGAAAGCTAAAAGTAAGTGAATTTTTCATTTAAGTGTATATTTTTAATTTAAAGTGGTAGGTTCCTAGATATTCAAAATCTTCAGTCTTAATATTATAAATTTTAAGAATTTCAAGTGTATGACCTGAACTTTGAAATTAGATTTCAACTTAGATTTGAAATTAGATTTCAGCTTAGATTTAAAATTAGATTTCAACTAAAAGAGTGCTAAACAGGAATTATTTTGAAAACTCATAAATTTTAATTTAGTCTCGATACTGTTTTGAGCTTTGGTTTCTGGTTTTTTTATTTTTGTTTAACTCCTAATTAGTATCAGATTAATTTTCTTTCATTTTTTGTAAAAAGAGAATTGAAATGAGAAATTTATCTCTTACTATTCTTCCATGACTGATGATAATGAGACGTAAAAGCAAAAGAACAATTAAAATTTTAATTTGCATTTGACGCGGGAATCCCCTATGTATGTATCGATAAGGAAACTGTGATGAACATTATGTATTCACTTATCTCAGAAAAAGGTATATAAAGTCTGTTATTAAATCTAACATATTCAGAATTGTTGCGACTTCAGTGCTTGCTTTTACTCGATTGGTGAAGAAAGCAGTTCAAGTGATGGATTTCAGAATTTTATTCTTCGCCTTGTTTTTGGTACTCATCTGCATTGGTTTGTATATTTTTCTATTTTTAAATTCTGTTTAACTTTTATTGACATTTTAATGTTTTCTTTCTCCTCTATAAATCTGAATTAATGAAAAGTTAGTCATTGATTTACGTTAATACAAATTTATACTAATTATTAGTAATTTTTGACAAAAACTTTAGTGAAAAGTTGAAAACTATGGAAAAAAGTGAAATACAGCTAATAATTAATAGCAATTTTCACTAAAGTAAATTTGTGACTCACTTCTCGTTAATTCAGATTTAGAGAGTCATTTTTATATGCAGATTACCTGCTATTAATTTTTTTGTCTCTCTTTTATGTTATAAAGAACTAAAAATTAATATCACATAATCTATGTATTTATTTTTTATATTCAAATGGCAAATGCAAGATTCTATTAGATTTGAAAGACGTATTTCTAAATGACAATAAAAAATTTTATTATTGATAAAAATTATTGCTGCTCATTGATAATTTTTATCATCGAGTGTTATTTGACTTTCAATGAAAAACAAACGTATAATTTCATTAGGAAAGAACAATTTAATAGCAGAAAATTCAATTTTATATTTTTTACATCAATTTATTGTTTCCAGGAAATATCATCGGACTACCTTCACGAAATTTGAGAAGTGAGTTCAATTTAATAAAACACACATTAGAAAGAGTAAAGAGTAACTTTATTTATTTAGTAATAAACTATTGCATAAAATAAATTCAAAATTATATATATATAGTAAATTCTTATTATATAATGTTCAGGTATCGATGACATTCTTAGAGATCAGACGCGATATCGTGAAGAAATGAAAAAACAACAAGAACAAAAAAAGAGGACGGATTTTCTAATAAATCAAAATAAAAACCAGAAAAATCTCAATATCATAAAAGGCAATTTGGGATAACGAAAATTGGTCCATTTGTACCCTTGCTGATCAATAAAAGAAATGTATCTCAAAAAATAAGGTAGTCGATGAGTCGACATATTATTCATAATTATGTTATGTTATAAAATGTTTCTTTCAAAAAGAAATAGTTGACAATAAAAATCAGTTCCTTTTCTTTCTTTGAACATAGGAGTATATTTTTTCCTATAATGCATACATATTTTCACATAGAAACGCTTAAAATTCTTAAAATATCTGATTTGCTCGAAAATAATAATAAAAAAAAAAATAGAAAAAGTAATTAAAAAGTTGATTTAGCTTTCTATTTCATACTGGTTGTTAGTATTGTTCAAAGTTCTGTTTTTGTGATACCTATTTATTACATTATACATAATAAATGAGAAATTATTTTATTATTCTTCTACAAAAATGAGAAAACAATCTTAAGCATTTACGCTGGAGAATCCTCTCTATAAGATTAACCGAGTAAAGTTGAAACTTCTAATAATAGAAGTAGATACAAAATCAAACAATGATGAAATTAAACTTTATCATATGATTATGTCAGTTCTGGGAAATCATTAATAATAATTCTCTTCAATGAAAATACGATGGATTTTAAAATACTCGCACTGAAATCATATTAATGAAATTAATATCGTTTTGCCTTAAAAGATGTGACAAATGTAAAATATTTCAGGGATCCGAACGAAATTAAAGGTAATTTTTTAATATTTTCCAATTATTTTTATAAATTCAAAATAATTTGGCGAAATATTCAGCTAAAGACGAGAAAGTACTGATATATTATAAAACTACCGAGGCAGAACCTCTACATTATGGGACATTTTAGTTTTATATAGAAAAGAACGAAAAGAAACGTAACGGAAGTTTCGTTACGTTTCTTTTCGTTTCTGTCGACGTAAAACTTTGATGAAACACAATTTCGAGATTGCAACTCGGTGGTTCTATAATATTGCAGCACTTTCTGATACTCAGCTAAATACTTAGCCAAACTATTTTAAATTTGTAGGAATAATTGGAAAATATCGAAAAATGGCCCTTAATTTCGTTCGAATCCCTGAAATATTTAAAAATATAATTAGGATATTCATATGGAAAAAACCGGACATCACAGAAAAAACTGTAGGTTCCTTTTTGGTTCAGTTTTAATGGAACAGAGGGAAATCACGTAGAAAGTGGCGCTATCTAGGAAGGTTCCTTTTTATTGCATCTCCATTGGAACCCGAAAATCGGTTCTAATTAACAGTTTTTCTGTGATCCATTGTTCTGTAGAATCAAAGGCTTCATGGTTTTTAATTTAAAGGTGAATGACCTACAATTATTGTTCTGTTTTTTTACTTGTTTATAAGTAAGTTTCCACGTATTGCACGTATAGCGTAAACGATAAAGGAATAAAGAATTAAAGAAATAAAGGATAAAGAATAAAGAATTCTTTTCACAAGAAACGATTGCTTCTTGAAAAAAAAAGTTTCATGAACTTGAGCTCCAAAATGCATTTTAATTGTTAGGATAGCTAGAATCTTTTGTTACAGTTTTTTTTACAGAACTGCTTTTGAACATTTTAATTAATAAAAATTATATCTACCAATATGACAAACTGATTATTTTCTTTTTCACGTAACCCATGTTATTATAATAATTTTATTGATTGAATATAAAAATTGTTAATATTGTTAAATTTTATTTCATGCTAGAAAGAATATAGATATCAAAGTGAATAACACGAGTTAAGAGTTTGACAATTCTTGTCGAGAGTAGTAGAATTTTAATTACTTGTTGACGTAGCAATAACATTGAATTCTCTTTTTTTCAAATATTATGTTCTATATTTAGAATTCTCATTAAAATCTGTAATTTAACACACTGGATAATTTAACATCGATTCTAAAAATATTTCTGACTTATGTCCATGATATTTATAAAAAAGAGATTTGTTTCTTATATTTAATAATAATAATATTATTATTATTATTATTAAATAATAACACCTTTTTTCTAAAAAATATCATGTAAACAACCAAGAAGGATACACTGTTAGAAAAGATCGTAAATGTAATACATTTTGAATATAATATCACCTTAACATACTGAAAAATGAAGCTTTTTTTAAGAATTTCTCTCCGCTACTAATAAAGTAACATAAAAATGGTTTTAACAAGACTATTAAAAAATATTGATTTTTTTTCAAAATAGCAGCAGTTATTGTTAATCAATCGTAAAAGCCGTGTGTACCGCTTTTAGATAATCTATCTAAGAAGCTACAGTTAAAATTTCAAGTCAATCGGATGAAAATTGCTCAAAAGTTATACTGCCCGCCAAATTGAAAAACATGGTTTCGCTTTAGCTACTTCTACGCCACTATTTTGTATTAAATAAAAAAAATTGTTTTTTATATCTAATGACATATAGAATAAACCCTTAAAACGATATTTTGTTGCTTTATTAGTAGTGGAGAAAAAAAATTTCTAAAAAAAGCCTCATTTTTCAGTACGTCAAGGTGATATAACCTCTAATATACGGGTCAAGCAAATTTATTATACGTGTAATTTAATTTGAATTAATATTCAAAGTATATTAAAATTAATACATGTATATTAAAATACTAATAAATTTATATTAGATTTAATATACTTGTATAATAAAATTAATAAATTTAATATAGAGGTGTACTAAATATTAATGTACATGTGTATATTAAATTTAAGGGCATTTGATACGTGTAAATGTCACAAATTATCGACCGTCCATTCATTTTTTTGGCACCTGTTTATAATTAGGGAAATGCAATTACCATACGCTTAATTTTGTGAAATGATAGAGAATATATTCAGGCATCGATGTTTGGTGTGTTTCAAATTTTGTTTTGAAAAAAATAATTTTTTCATAAATAATTTTTTTCAACATAAAAATTAAATCACACCAGACATCAATGCTCGAATATATTCTTTATCATTTCATAAACTTTCAGCGGGATAATTGCATTTCCCTAATTATAAACAGGTGCCAAAAAAATAAATGGACGGTCGATAATTTGTAACGTTTACACGTATCAAATGCCCTTGATACACATGTGTGTAAAGTCATTTGCATATACCGTATATGAAGTCAGCGACCATTTTTTCTGACATATAGGTATACAAAATACTATCAAGGAAATAAATTCATAGTATAAAAGAATACTTAAAATTGCTACACCATAAAATGGTTTGGATTAAATTTGGTAAAATTTGTCTAGATTTAAGTAAAATTGGTTGAATTTCAGACTCAATTCTGAAATTCAGGTAACGTGGTATTAAATTTAGAACAATATTGCTTAAATCAAGCCAAAATTGCACTGAATTTAACCCAAACCATTTTAAGGTTTAACAATTTTAAGTATTTTTTTTTACTGTGTTGATTGATTATAATATAATATAAAATATAAATACATATTTTATAGCATATTTTTTAAAGAAATAATATACACTCGTCGCTTGAAATAAGGCCGGGCTCCGGGGTTGACGGCCTTAAAGTCGATGCTATTAAAATCCAGTTTGAATTGGATTTAAAGCGACGAGCGAGCACTCTTATGTCAACATTCAGGACCGCAAATATAATGTAAACAACTTCTGGTGGCCCTGACTGTTCGAGCCTTCAGTGTCGCTCGTCAAGGGACGCTCAGGAGGGGAGACAGAATCAGTGAAGCGTGAACGATCATGAAGCCGGCCTTATTTACAGCGGACCCATTTCCAGCGATGAGTGTAATTGACAATTTGGTTGAACTGATTATGTTTTATCCTTTACAAGATAATTTAAGGGTATGTATTTGATACATAATAATGTCACGAATTACCGACCGATTTTTACATTCTCATCATTTATTTACATTCAGCGGGTTTATTAAGAAAGAAATGCAAGTATAATGCAGAAGTTTTGGGAAATAATAAAGAATATATTTAGGCATCGATGTCTGGTGCGTTTCAGTTATTATTTCGAAAAAAAATTGAAATGTACCAGAAATCGATTCCTTGATATATTCCTTATTATTTCCTCAAATTTCAGGATTATATTTGCATTTCTCTCTTAATAAACCCGTTAAATATAAATAAAAAATCGGTTAGTAATTTGTGACATCATTATAATCAAGCGACAGCAATTCTGAAAACAAAATTATAGGTTGTTTTAAGAAACAGGGGAAATTTTTCATTTTCCTTTTGTCATGAAAGTAACAACGCCGATCCTTGCTTCAATGTTGAAAAAATATTTCTAATAATAATGAAACAATGAAATGATTTTCAGGAATGGTTTTATAATGTTAAGAGAAAGTGAGAAAGTACTTTATCATTTTAAAAGGCAGATATAGTACGCAATCACTCAACATTTCCTGGAAATTATTTATATCTTTGGGATATTATTATTTGTGGAACACTGAGCCAACTATCAGTGTTTTTAGAGAATTGTTATAGTAGAAAGTTCATCATGTTTCCTTCAAAGGGTAAGTAAAGTTCGTAGAATAAAAGAAAATTTATAATCAGTGATTAATTAATCATTTAAATTATTAATTAATTAATTTTAATTTTATTATTCAATGAATTATCAAAGAAAGAAATATATCCTAAGGAATGATAAGAACTTTAAAAATATTGAAAATGTCGCAAGTACATTGTTCGATCTCTACAGAAAAATTGTTTTGTAATAAAATAGTCAATTGAATTGGGGGCCCTTTGTTTTATTAAAATAAACTCCTATTCAAATTTGATAGAAGACTTTTTTCTTTGCATAAATCCTGGAATTAGAATCTAATTTTATAATTAATTACAGGTAATTGACTATCGAATCCCAACTTGATTCGTGGGTCATCAGCAAACAGTAAGTTTAAATGTTCTGAAAATGATCCTATTACAATTATTTTAATTTTGAGGCAGACATAATATGGTTTCGCTTTAAACAAACGACGTTAATTTATAATTTTATGTTATTTATGTATTTGTTCTGCAATTTTTAACACAATTTTGAGCATATCTCAGGCTTTTTATTGATCAATGAATCATCAACAGAGTGGAAATTCGTAAGAAATGATAAGAACTGTTTGAATATTGATAATGACACATTTTTGTTCAGTTTGCGCAAACAGATCAATTTTTTTTGTAAAAAAATAGTCAATTTAATAACTCTCTCTTTTTTAACATTCAAATAAAGTCCCATTAAATTCCGAATATAAGGTTTTCTTCTTGTATTGTATCCATTAATTAAGATCTAACTTTGTTATTAAAATTAATCATTAATCAATTCCAAAATAATTGGTCTCCATTTTTAATCAATAAAAATTTTAATTCAATTTTTGAACAATTTTTGTCTTTGAAACTCATTTTATCATTAATTGCAGATAATGGATTATCGAATCCTAACATAATTTATGGATCATCACAAAACGGTATGTTTAAATGTTCGGAAAATAATTCTATTACAAATATTTTAATTTTGAGACAGGCACAATATGATTCTTTTAAACAAACTTCCTTTTTCATTTCAGTTTTGCGAATCTTTTAGTTAAAATTTGTTTTAATAACAAAAATTACAAGTTCGAATAGATAATAAAATATTGAACAAATGCAAACTGGTAATTAGGTTCCAATGAATTGAGACTTTCAGAATTATATATTTTACAATAATTATACGTATAACATTAATTATCCAAGTTGATATTAAAAAATTTCAATCCTTAAATTCCTATAAGTCTTCCCTGATGGGGAAGCCTAAATTGGTTTCGAAACATGTTGAAACCCTGTAGTAATATCTTTTATGGTCATATATCTGTCTCTAATGAGCCAAAAATTGGATTTTAGGAAGTTTGCATTTTGCGCTGACCTTTTTGTGTAAAGTTTGTTTCATTGCACAATTTGGTTTGTAAAAAGTGGAATTTCTTGTGTCTGTCTACAAATGTTTTTCTAATTTTTAGGATTTGAACTTGGATCTGAAGAGACGAGAAGAAGGGCTCAAATAAATCAACAAAATCTGAATAATTGGAAAACTCAACAAATTTTAAGCGTTCTAAACGGTAGAAAGTAGAATAAGTTTACAAAACGTAGTGTGTGAAGCGAAATGGATTTAATTTCCATTAAATAAATTCATTTATTGCTTAATCATGTTAGTTTACATGATTAAAAAAAATTGTTGTAACATTAATTAAAAGAAAAGAATACATATGTTTTCTAAAAACATATTATGTTACACTGAAAATGTATCTTAAATAAATATTATGATACTTAAGCCTTTATTTTGTATTTTTAAAACTGTAAAAATATTGCCAAACTATAATTAATTAATTGTAATTAAAGTAATTTTATTGTTAGGAACTGAAAAATAAATTCTCAGAATTAGTACCTAAATGATACCGATAATTTTTCCAAGTTCAAACTTGAAAACGTCATATTAAATTAAATGTGAAGAGTTTTACAGTTCTTGTAGATGAGTTGCAGAATTGATACCTATGTTGACTCAGCATTTTAATGAATAATGAGACTACTTCATCAAAAGCACTTGGACATTAATTCATTTCTGTTTTCACACTTTTTCAAATTCAGCATTCTCATTAAAAAATTTAGTTACACGAATTGCATAATTGACCAACGTTTTATAAATTGTTATACATTGAAGGAATTGTTATTCTTGAAAAATAATTCTCTCTATTTTAACCAAAAAATTCTGAAAAAATTGAAAAGCATTATTACAAGATAAGCTTTTGAAAAAAAATTCAATAAAAACTTTTTTTACTTAGACGATAAGCTAAAGAAGTAAATTTTACACAAAAGTAGCATTTTTCAAAATTTATATGTAGTACAGTCAAATTAGGATTTCTGCTGCAACAAAATACTATACAAAAATTTTTTCTTGATTATTGTTTGTAAGGACGTCCTAATAATATCCTGAAAATCTCCGGTCTGCAAGTGTTGCCGTTTGTTATTAACATAAAACGAAAAAACGACACGTTTTTTAAAAACATTTGTGTGGATTGTTGCTTTCAATGAAGAGATACGACAAAATTGTATATAAAATGATTTCTAGAGAATAAAGTAGGCTTCAAAATGAGTCGTCACCAATTCTTCAATTCTTCTACGATTAATAGTTTAAAAGTTATGAATTTGTTAATTAAGGATGTGGGCTTCCCCTAATACGTTTGCGTTTAGTGAATTTTCATTGTTGTAAAAAATGTTTTGATCAAATTTTCCTTATTGAGTCCTTAAATTCAATGGTTCAAAGTATTAGAAAACATTTTTTCTGGTACCCAAAATCCAAAATTAGCGGAGGAGTGGGGAACAGTTTGAATTTGCAGAATCGCCTAAGGCATAGTGACAAAAACACTAACCATATTTTTAAACAAATTTTCCCATGTTTAACAATAAATTATTATAAACAATAATTTTTTACATACTTAAACTTTTCTGAAAAATCTGAAAAAATTATGAAATTTCCTCAAAAACCCCGACCTTTTATTGCTAAAATTTTTTTACTAAATATTGTTGTTCATATGACAAAGATATTAGGTAAGTTTTATGCGAGCTAAATTACTTTTGTCAACAGGAGAATTTTTTTAAAAATAAAATCGAATTTTCGAATTTTTCTCACAACTGACGGCAAATGCGAAAAAATATCAAGAAAAATGTTTCGTGCTTTCAAAAAGTTCTACGCAAAAGACCTCTTACTCTTTTATATCTTGCATCATTTGCGAGAAAAATTCGAAAATGTAATTTTGGAAAAAAATAAATTGTTCTGGACTCAAAAATGGTTTGGCCAACATAAAAATATAAGATTGCTTATATTGAAAAACCCATCTTTTTAATTTTTTAAAATTTATTTTTACATAAGAAAATTATCCAACGAGTTTTATGTTGGCCAAACCATTTTTGAGTTTAAGACAATATCATAAAAGTGTAAGAGGTTTTTTGTGTAGAACTTTTTTAAAGCATCAAACTTTTTTTTCTCACAACTGACGAGTTGTGAGAAAAAGTCGAAAATTCAATTTCATTAAAAAGAATTTCTCCTGTTTACAAAAGTAGTTTAGCCCACATGAAACTTACCTAATATCTTCATCATATGAGTACCAATTTAGCAAAAAAATTTGAGCAAAAAAAAGGTTAGATTTTTGAGAAAATCGTCTTTTAATTTTTGCAGAATAACTGTCGTCATTAAAAAAATATTTTCAATATTTTTTAAATTTCTGATAGTTTTTGAAAGAAGCTAATAAATCCCACCATAAACAAGACAGAAAACTCAAATATCATAATTGAGTTCAAAGGTAAAATCGTCTTTTAATTTTTTCAGAAAAACTGTCCCCCTTTAAAAAATATATTCAATATGTTTCAAATTTTTGATGGTAAAATACGTGTGTCTTCTTATTTTCTTTAAAAAACAACATATTTTATAGGCACATAGACAAACGATTCTGCGACTTGAAGGGCTCAAATCAAAATGAAATGGATTCGCTGGCTAAAAACTGTTCCAAGGGCGTTAAACCACCCCTAAGCAAAAAATATCATAGTTTCTCTGAAAATACGTTTATTAAATGCAGTTTCTGCCTAAAAATCTTGAAATGACATGAAAAAAATTATTTAAAAAACATGAAAAACTAAAAAATAGTTGATAAAGCTGTAAAATCACACTTAACAGTGAAAAATTGCCCCTTATAAGAAGTGAGACATTGATTTTCAAGTCTTGTTCATTTTCTGGGGATAATTATTGACTGAATTAAGGACAAATAACCACAGTCATCGAACAAGAATATTGCATAAAAAATAGTTGTGAAAACACCCTATTTAGCCAAAAACTACCCCTTTTGAAAATAATCATAATATTTTCGCTATTTTTTAAAGCAAATACACATGCATTACATGCAAACAGCTTTTAAAAAACATATAATAATGTGAGAAGAGGGAAGAGTGATCAAAAGACTCTCTTGAGAGGGTAAAACCACCCCTCGCAGGACTTAGAGGTAAGGTAAATGCACCTGTTTACGTTCGTGCTCCTATTTGCGTCCAGACCTGATTAAAAATAATAAATTTAATGAATTTTTATACTTATTGATTCATGAGGAGTATTTATTTCATTCTATTAACAATGCTCTACATGCGCGTCCATTCAAATATGTGTTTTACCGAAATAATGTGTATAACACGAATTTCATTTTTCATATCGCGCGCTATAAGTGGCCATTTGTGTTCACTCGTTCGCAGAGAGCAAATTCTTGTAGAGCGGACTGCGAAATTGACTGTCAGTTTTGGTGTTGTTACGGATCGTCAGAAATAATTACCAGGTAAGTCAAGTGTCGTGTGCAATTCGAAAATCGACAAGCTGTTCGAAAATCTAATTTCATCACACAAATGGTCAGTGAATTATTTATTTTACACAATAGTCGCTAAGCAGGGCAATAATATTCTGATGTGCATGCGTGCGTTCGTATGTTTAAAGTATTCGAAATAATTGAACTGTGAGTGTATTTATGCTGAAAATTGTCGTACGTGATGTGAAAAATATCAGTCTTTCGTTATGCACTGCTTTTTTTCTGCTTGTACTCAGAAAATCACTTTTGTCCACTAATTTGTTTGTAACAATTCGAAAAACTTATTTACATATCTAGTACAGCTAAAACCGGTTTCTAAAATGTTTTCACACTAATTAAGGGTATATTCGATGAAATCGGATAATTTCCTGCAAAACAACACCTTAAAAATTTTTTCTCATTTTCATTTTTAAATAAAAAGTTTGAGCGCGCTTCCGGGCTCGCGGAATATTCGTCGTTCTTTGCGCAGAGTCAAGTTTATTCCTCATGATTTAC